>JAJHJA010001117.1:0-185070 GCA_021202915.1 Heliconius himera | reverse complement strand
TAAATTTCATTGAAATTGCTAAAATAACATCATATACCTAAGTATTAGAGCAAGTTAAAGTGCCATTAGGTAAAGCTAGTAACGTTAAACAGTCATAGTAAGAATCGTTATAAACATTCAAATTTACATTATATCTAGAAATAAGTTTCTGGTATTTAATAGAGACAAATCGAAATTATTTATAAAAAAAATATTGGGCGTAGCCTAGTGATACGCGTCTAACGTATCACTCCTTGTTTTTGTCTCTATTAAATTTACTTATAAATAAAATTGCCGCGAAAAATAAAAAAAAATAACATTTTCACAAATATATCTGTTCAAAGCTAAAGTCCAGGCCCCGCCCAGAAAATTTTTCTAGATACGCTTAGGAGATCACTTTTATAATGGTAGTTTTAAACTGATATTGATATATTATCAGACACTATAATTATCTACGTACAGGTCATTTATTGTTTTAAATCATAAGTTTATTATGCTGGGATGTGGAATTTTACCTTAAAATAGTAGCTACCACAGGGATATTAATAAAAAAAAAATGAAATGTCAACAATTTATATTATATCTAAAATTTTTAACAGATGTAAATAAATATATGTACGTGTTAATGACTATTTTGTAAAGTATCATTGGAACGTCGTATAGTATTAGTTCAACAAGCAGCCGAGTCCCCAGGGTCGGGCGATGAAGTAAATGTGGAGGGTGACGATACCGGGTCTGTTGGCCAAGTTATACAGGCACTGGGGTCCATAAGGTACGATTGCCTAAGGAAGAAACAATTATTTTGTTACTTTGAGTATAAATATGCATAAATCTTGTTCGTTTGATTTATAAAAATAGATATTTTTATAAGTTAAGATTAACTTAAGATTAAAATTAACTTTAAGAAAGAAATATGTTATAATTATCATAATACTTAAACAAGGAGTATTATATATTACAAGTATCAGGCAAATTATATTTTAGAAACTATTTAATTTTATATTTAACATAATATGTTTACCTGCACGGCTAGCCTGCCCGGTCTCTCAAACCAGTTACGTACGCCGGACTTAATGGGAAGCGTTCCGTAGATGATGAGTCCAATTCCTATCATCTCCTGGGTGTGCGCCATCGGGAACCATGGGTACAGAGTGTTAGCCGCGCATGGGAGGTTAGCAGTCATGTTGTAGTAGTAGTGACGGCCTAAATACATTAATAATATACTTTTTTAGAAAACATATAAAAAATATTATTTTTTAAAGTGTTATTCCACACTTAGGAAAGGAAAATAGTTATTTAGAAAACGTTCAAATTTTTATACGTTTTTTTAATAAGTATTGTTCTTTCCTAAGTGTGGAGTTACACTTAAAAAAAAATGTTAAAAAAAATAACAGTAAGAGTATATAGTTAGTTTACAATATAATCAGTTAATTTAAATAACATACGTTTTTTTTTAAATATTTTTATAGGTTATTAACGATTCAATTATAAATAACAGATGTCTTGAGTTAGCATCCATTAAGAAAAGGGAATCACTAATAATAAATTTTAGTATAGGAGAAACGCATAGGGAATAAGAAAATTATATTAAGCAAGACATTATGACAAGACATAATATCTAGACATTATTTCAAGACATTATATCAAGACATTTCATCGAGACATTTCTTCAAGACATTTAATTAACTGACATTTTTTTTTTTCGACATTTTTCTAAAACTACTTTTTATTGTTTGACTTTTTTTGTATTACTATAATCAATTTCATTTTATTATTATACGTTAATCTGAATGCTATTTACACTACTTTCTTTTTTAGTACACGCTGTGATTGTCTTTAATTGGAAAAACATTTAGTCTATAGATAGATCTCGATGTAATTTGACCATGTTGTAATGTTTCTTCTGTTGACGATCCTAAATAAATAAATAAATAAATAATTGATTAAAAAAATTACCCATCCAAGGAATGCAGGCTTGCCTGGTGTAGATGCTGTTCTCGAGTTCGCTTTGTTTATCGTTGATACGATCGAGTTTTCCATTGAAACCGTTCACCCAAACAGCGTGCTCTTGTAATAGCTTATTTTCGTTGTAGCTAGCGCGACGTTGTTCGGGGCTCAACTGGAGGTACTCTAAGCAAAGAAATGTTTGATATTTAGTTTTAAGTTATTGTACTGGTGAGTGGTGGCGCAGGGGCAGAAGTGAGACTGTAAAGGCGACTGGATGTAGGTTAATTCCCATTTAAGGAAATGAAATGTTTATTTAATAACACTTGAGCACGAGGCACGAGGTGTGACTGTAAACCGACTGGTTGTGGGTTCGATCCCCACTCGAGGAGATGAAATATTTACTTAAATTTATATTTCCATTTCTACGCTCTGGTGTCGAGGTTAAGCGCGGCGTTGAGTTCCAGCAATCAACACGCAATGCCTCCAGAATTCGGCAGAAAGTGGGGAACGGAGTGTTTTAACACTGGGTTCCCTCTGCCTACCCTGCTGTGTGCAGGATACAACGTGAAGCTGATTTGATTTTTGATTAAATTAAAAAAATATATTGTAGTTTGATGTACTTGTCTATATGTATTCATTATTAAACTAACCCTCAGAGACATAGAATTGATGAATAGCCCAGTATTTGACAACGGGACCGCTGCGGGGTGCGGGCGCCCATTCGTAGAATCCTTGTACATGCCAGTCGTAGACAGCATTGGTGAACTCATCTTGACGGACCTAAACAATAAGCAAATAAATTTGTATTACGTCTCAATTTCCCATCATATCTGTTGAAGATATTCTTATAAAATTTAACTTGCTTTTGTATAATTTCTACCTCAAAATTTCTTTATCAATTTTTTTTTAATATTGTAAATGGCAATAAAATAAATATATTTGAAGGCGCTGTTATATACCACCCTACATTTATATACTACCTATATAATGTATATATAAGCAATCTATGCTGTAAGTAACAATTGAACAATAGTTGAAGAAAATTTGATTGAGAACTCCAAAATTCCGCGGAAAGTAGAGAAACAGTGTGTGAGTGACTAGACTCCTTCAGCATATTGTACTTACAGCGACTTGTAAACCAGCGACAAAACCGTTGTCATCATAGTAACCACAGACGGCGCGGTCAGCTGGACAGTACAGGACCAGGGAAGCGCGAGGTCCAGGAATACGTTCAGTAAGAGTCCATCTCGCTTGGACAGCCGCTCTCATGTTGTAGGGAATTTCATAGAAGAAACTGGAGCCCACTCCAAGCCCAACATCGAAACGGACTGTAAAATTATTCAATAAATTAATTTTGTATTTTTTTTTATCTGAGAACTATATTATTTTTACTATAATTTATAAAATAGAAATTGAAAGTAACAAAGAACAAACAACGTACCTCGTAGTCCCGGATCGTGAGCAGAGACTGAAAAAAATAAAATAATAATTATATAATAACAAAATAAGTAATTGTGTCATTTCCAATTATATTTTCACTTAGTAAAATAATTAAATGCAAAAAATATTATAGATATAGATTATATTTCTATAAAATTTATGCAAACTTACCGCATGCTAGGGCAAGCCCGAGGAAGACCAGTAACCCCTTCATGGTTGGGTTGTTGTGACTGTAACGGCAATCACTTTGGAATACCTATTTATATTATTTTCCATTTCCATGTCTTATCGTAAAAAAGATATCCTATAGAAATCAGCGTAATCCGCAGATTGGAATTGATTATAATAATTAATGAGTATCTGTCACCGATATGCACTATACGTAAAAGTGTTCAGAAATTGACAATTTCTGATGAAAAATATGATAAATTGCATAATCTCTATATATAATAAGACAGTAAAAATATTTTGTCTGTACATTTAGTAATTTTGACTGAAATGGATAGAGGGACACTTAAAAAGACTAATAGAAAGCAAAAAGATTTTTTTTGAATTTCTTGTCTGTCTGTCTGTCTGTCTGTCTGTCTGTCTGTCTGTCTGTCTGTCTGTCGACATATTGTTGTCCGCATTTTTCTCTGAAACTACTGAACCGATTTACTTGAAAATTTCACCAATTGCTTTGTTTTAACTCAATTTAGGTTCTAAAGTTTGGTTCATCAAAATCGGTTCATTAAAAAAAAAGTTATCGTCATTTGAATGAACTCAAGGCATTAGCTTGCCAGCGAATGTTATATAGAAATCGCGCTGGTATGACCCTGGCTAAAGAATGACGTTCGAAACGTCTGGGTTATATGATTGTTCATAAAAAACATATATTTTTGAAGCACTATTATATAATATTTTATACAATAAAGTAAACAAAATTGAATTGTTAGTGGAGTTTACCTTCATTAATCATAACAGGTAAGTTTAAGTCGTAATTAATTCAACACAGAGATAAAGAACGATCTTGAAAGAAATATCAAGTAAATACAAAGATTTTTTGGTTGGTCCGTTCATATAATATATGTAACTAATTTAAAAACTGTACAGGAGTTAATATGCAATTATTACAGTTATTTTATAAAGAATATTATGAATCCTTCAAATCAATAATTTAACATTTAAGGCTGTTTCTGAATGAGTAAATTAAATTATTCACTGACATCAGCACATTTAACAGAGTATATTATATAGGTAAAAAGAACATAAAATTACAAAAATATATACGTGTAATAAATAATTAGCTTTACGTATATTTTATAAATATCAAATATCAACAATGGTCGTATTTTTTTATTTAAAACAATCAAAAATTCTTTGACGATAATGTCGTAAAAAAATCATATTAGAAGTCATTATAGTTGTCAATCAATTGTGCATATTAAATCAATAATCATGTATTTTAAACGGGCGAAGCCGTGGGCGAGCTGCTAGTATGAAATATTATGCAATTTATTTATTTTTTCAATATCTATTTCTTTATTTATATTTTAGTTCTATGCTTGAATAGGTCCTAAATTATTATTTTTTTCATTAAATTAATTTTTTTATTATGTTTTACTCATTCCTTTTGTTATAAGTCAGATGAATGTATTTTTCTTAGCAAATCACACAATGTTGTACTATTTGTATTATTTTTATGGACACAAGCTTATTTTATTATTTTTCAACGCTGGGCTTTTTTGCATCGGTGCCAGATCGAAGAAACGAAAATATTAAGAAATAATAATTTATACCTTGGAGTGGGGATCGAACCCACAGCCATCGCGTTACAGTCACACCCTTGTGCCCTTGAGCCACGACGGATATAATAATATATCAAAAACAACAAACTCGACTGACCAAAATTAAGAAAGAAATCCCGACCGCTAATCTTAATAGTCAGAAGCAGGGTTTTTATGAATTTGTGAAGATAACTCGATAGGAACCGTCTTATATGAACTCTTCACCTCTCTTAAATATATATTTTAAAATAAAACATTTATAAACTATATATTTTTTATTTAATACCATTAATGTCTCCTTTTTACTTATTTATATTATAAGAGGCATTGTAAAATGTAATGTAATTTTATAAAAGCTATAGAATTTTCAAGTGTCTAGCCTGAACCATTTAGGATTTTTTTCGTATAATCCCATAAGGTGGATGAGTAACGTTCTCCATTTAATAAGAGCCTGCTAACGACTCCAGCAGGTTTGGCTGAGTCTCCATCCCTAGAAATTACAGATAAAATAGTATGTATTTATTTAGAAAACGTATAAAAATTTGAACGTAGCGCCTCCTGGAAGCCGAGTCGGTCGATCGGACTAGGACATGGTCGGTTTCCAGGAAGCGTGGGTTCGAGTACCACTACGTTCAAATTTTTATATGTTTTCTAAATAAGTATTTTTCGAATATTTCTCTTATCTTTATTCCTAAGTGTGGATTAACACTTTAAAAATGTTTAAAATAAGTATTTATCTTTCCTGAGTGTGGAATAACACTTTAAAAAATGTGTTCACTTAATTTAGTTATATTTTGTTCATATTACTAGTGAATATTATTTTAAGTTTAAAATATTGGTATATGTGTACCAATTTATTTTTTACCAATTTTTTTATTTTCTGGTTCCAGTAATATAGTAAAATATCAATTTTAATAATAGTTTGAGGCCAGTCGTGGCGCAGGGTACATGCGTGTAAACTGCAAACGCGACAGGTTGTCGGTTCGATTCCCACGCTAGGAAATTAAAATATATATTTCATTAATTAATATATTAGACAAAGTGGGGTGTGGAGTTCCGCCACTCAACTCGCACTACTTCCCGCTAAATTCTGGAATTTCTTAATGGGGATGAAGTATTTGAACACTTGGTTCCCAGTTTCCCTCTGCCTACCCTTCTACGCGCGGGTTAGAAGAATAGAAGAATTTTAACTACGATATTAAAATAAAAAAATACCGGCATTTGATATCCCAAGGATTGTCGATGTAATAGATATGAAGACTGAGGACTGGGTGGTTTTCAGCCAGCTTGTACAGACACTCCGGTGCAAAGGGTATTGTCATCTAAATATATAAAAAAATGCTATTATGTTTATTATGAATATTTCAATGAGTCGTGGCGCAGTGGCACAAAGTGTGACTGTAAAACCGATTGGTTGTGGGTTCGATCGCCATTCGAGGAGATGAAATATTTACTTAAATTTATATTTCCGTTTCTTCGTTCTGGTGTCGAGGCAATGAGTCCTGCCACTCAACACGCAATGCCTCCAGAATTTGGCAGAAAGTGGGAAACGGAGTGCCTTAATATTAGATTCACGCTGTCTACCATGTTATATGCGGGATACAGCGTGAAGCTATATGTACAACCATTTTTAAGCAACGACTACTGTGGACTTGATGCAACTGCATGAACTGTGGACTTGACAGTGATAAAATTAACATTCGAATTAAATGTAACATGGCTTGTGCTGACTGACTGAGGTAAGACGCACGCAGAGCCGTAACCGCTGATGGTAGAAACGTGAAATTTGGGCAGATGTTTATTTTCATATTCTGGACATCCACTAAGAAGGGAATTTGAAAAATTTTAACCCTAAAGGGATGAAATATAGGTTGAAAGTTTGTATGGAAAATTTTTTTAATCTGTACCGATTTTTATAAAATTTTAAATTCAGACTCTTAAAAATATTTCATTGAATACGTGTTTCATGGTTTTTAAGAATTCACCCCCTAAGGGTTCAAACAAGGGGTTGAAAGTTTATATGGAAAAATCTTTACATTGCCAACGATTTTTATAAAAATTTTAATTCAGACTGTTAAAAATATTTTATTGAACACGTGTTTCGTGGTTTTTTTAGAACTCGCTCCTGATAAGCGGGCGAAGCCGCACGCGTCCTCTAGTTAAGTATATGAGATTTCTGTTGCCAACCCTAGGTTTATACTAACAAAAAAAAACAACTTTTACACAAAAATGTCTGCCAAAAAACACAATACATATAATATACTAATAAAATTGACTACTTGTTGTGTTTGTGTTACGTAAAAAAAATTACTGATATATAATTAAATTTTTGCAGCGCACATGCTTAAAGCATTTCGTTTCTTATTCGTTATTTTTCGTCTTAGTTATTTCGTTATTAGGCTAAGGTTAAGGCTAAGGCTAACTAAGAATTATACCGCAATGTTATATAGCCTAAAGCACTTCTGAAGAATGCAGCTCTCATACGAAATAAAAAAAAAATCTGATCAGTAGAATCAAAAATCTTAGCGTTTAAACAAAGAAACAAACAAACTCTTCCGCTTTATAATATTAGTATAGATTCTTAGAAATATTTTATTTATATCTAAACGTGACTACTAAGTAATGGCCGTTATCTTACTTATTAATCTTTATCAAGATAAATTATAAATATTTTTTAGTCGTTGGTTTCCATTCGACCATAGCTATCATATATATATATCTATCATTTACATATACTTTATTTAAAGAAATATATAAGATTTTTGTTTTGGTTTTTTTTGATCGATTTGTAAATCGTACATAAAAACAAAACAGAGATTTTATGATTTGTTTCTCACATTTTTTTTTAAATGATATTTTTATTTTTAAAAGGTAAGGTTATCTGGGTAACTGATCTTTTGCTTTCAGCCAACGTGGTGTAGTGTGGCTGTATACACGGCAGCTGATTCCATTCCTCTTCAGTTAAATATTTAAGTGTATTTATGTTTTTTTTTAATTATTTTTTTTAATTTTTATTTAATTGCCACACGTTGAACAAGTGAAAAATCGAATAACGAAAACGGCTGAGATAAAATATCTTAGCATTCCATGGTACTACACACAAGTAGGCTTCGAAGTAGTAGTCGTCTTGTAAAACTATAGTAATTGTTGTGTTTAATTTTCCATACCTCCGCCACAGTCCGGCCGTTGTAGACTTCGAACCAGTCCCTGCCTTTGGGGGGTTTCGTTAGCTTGCCAAAGATTTGGAAACCGACGCCGGCCAGATATCTAGATATCAACATATATATTTTAAAGAAAAAAAAAGTAAAGTGATCTCTTGAATAAATTCAGTGATTTGGTAATGTATAACATTAGTGTTATTTAAAAACAAAAACATATTTTTTTTGAAGCTTCTTTTGGAATACAGCTTAAAGAAGACATAATCTTATTAAATTAGAAAATATATATAGGCATATTAAAACAAAATTATTGAAATTGTTAATTTTATTTTATTTTGGGAGGAAATGAAATATTTATTTAAATTTATATTTCCATTTCTTCGCTCTGGTATCGAGGCAAATCGCACCGTTGAGTTCCGCCACTCAGCACGCAGTACCTCCAAAATTCGGAATTGCGGAAAGTGGTGAAAAGAGTGTCTTAACACTAGCTTCCCTTTGCCTATTTTGCTATGTGGGGGATACAGCGTGAACCTAAAAAACATCATATACTCATAAGTATTGAATTACCCTTTCGTGGTGAGCGCAAACCATGGAAGAATGGTGTCACAAGATTTTTCGCGAGTCATATTGTAGTGATAATGAATACCTGAAAATAATATACAATTAATTGGAAAGTTCAGTTTCAATCATTTACCTTATTTAATAATTATATTTTTATTTTATTTTATTCTGTTATACTGGAGATATGAAAATTATATAAATATTAAATACAGTATTTTCCCAGTGAGATTTTTTCAGGAAATCATGGCCCCGTAGATCTAAGTTTATGATTTAAATTTTAACTCGATATCTTCAAGCTTTACTGAGGCGAAGGCTCTTGACAGACAGGCAGATAGACAAACAGACAAACGGATCACAAAGTGATATTATAAGGATTTTTTTTTCCTTCAAAAGTACGGAACCCTAAAAATAATAATTTAGTCATATACTACAACATGGATATCAAATGAAAGGGCTCAACACAAGGATTTCAAAAAGGTATATCATAATTAACATTACGTAATGCCCGCCATGGACTGTGAAAGCGGGTTCAAACCCCCAAGATTATTTTTTTACAATGAAATTTGCGATTGTAAGTAAATATATTGGTCTTAATCGATTACGATTTTTGTTCTTAGACAAAACTAATAAATCCTAATAAAAAAGTTTGAATTAAAAAAATGTTTCGTCACAGAGTGACAAAACAACTGTATAAAAGAAAAAAAAACAAACTCAATACTTTATTAGGATTAATAGTCGATAGCTATAATTCTTCAACGAATTAAACGTTTATGAAGAACCCTATAAAATTTAAATTGGTACCTAGTACTACCGAGTATTGGGCCAATTGTTTTTTAGTCTTATGCAGTCGGGGTTTTTCTTTTTTTGTAATATTTTTTTAATTCATATTTATGTATACATAAAACAGATAATCAATAATAGCATTAAGCATATATTTGGAGATAAAATAAGTGGATTTAAATACATAGGACATTACGGGATCTCTCTTATCTAAGGAATTTCTTAATACTGTTTGTGTTTTTATATAACATTTAAAATACAGAATTTTTGGTTGCTATTTTTTTTATCAGCTTCACGCTGTATCCCGCACACAGCAGGGTAGGCAGAGGGAACTTAGTGTTGAGACATCCGAACTCCTACTTTCTGTCGAATTCTGGAGGCGTGTTGAGTGGCAGAACTCAACGCCGCGCTTTTGCATCGACACCAGAGCGAAGAAATGGAAATATAAATCTAGGTAAATATTTCATCTCCTCGAGTGGGGATCGCACCCACAACCAGTCGGTTTTACAGTCACACTTTGTGCCGCTGCGCCACGACTGGCCTATTGAAAGCAACATGCATCTGAAAATAATGTTTGGGTGGAAATGAGAAATATACATATCGCTAGGTCAGTTTATAGAAAAAAAAAAGAGTACGAGGCAATAAACTTGCAACACAGTGTGGGACAAAATTTAGTCACATTATGGACCTTGATAACATTACATGATAAGGTGGTTATCATTTAATATGGGTATTTATTTATATTTGTTATCAACTATACAGACAGATATGATGCCTCACATGTTTTTTGTTGTTACGTATGTAGGTAGATGTATTATGTTATTGGCGTGGTTGGTTCTTAAATATAGATCTTTATCAATGAGCAGGATATGATAAATTCAAATTCAAATAATTTTTAATTCAAAATAAGAAGATACATGCTTCATTTTTTGAACGTTAAAAAATTTACCACCAGTTGACTAAAATTAATGCCTCAGACCTAAGAAGAACCGGCGCAAGAAACTTAGCGGGACCTATTTTTTTAAAATCAATTTTAAACAAATACATATTTAATTATCTATGACAATGATACCTTTGAAACAGACTGGAGGGAGCATTTCATTCCCAAGACGTGTAATCACTTACAAAATCATTAATTTGGTAGTAACCTTTAACACACAAACGTCTTTTCACAATTTTTTTAAATCGTGATAAAGAAAATTCTCTGACGTTATGGTAAAACGTTCAATTTCATTTCTTACATTATCATATGTGTCAGTCTATTTTTCTTATATCTTACTTAACTTTATTAAAGTAAGTCTATAGAGTTTTTTGGTCTAGTAATAAATATAATTAATATTTTTCCATATCTGAAACCACTCTTGTTATAGGTTATGAAAGGGTGAGTTCCTGGTGATCTGTAAAACAGGTATATACCCAGTATGAACACCAGTCTCTCACATTAGCTTTTTAATGTTCACCACTGGTTTCTTTGTCAAATGTGTATTTTTTATGACCAAGCTTTGTGAGATGAAAATAAAGATTTATTTATTATTATTATTATATGGTTCATACCCATGTTAGGAACGCAATTTTGTTTCTTGAACAGAGTTGTGTTGAGCTCAGCTTCTGTGCTGGGGATGCGCATAAGCTGACCATCAAGATCGTTAACCCAAACACCGCCATCTTGTAAAGTAGCGCCGTTCTCGACTTGTGGACCAGCCCCCGCTTTTAGAGACTCTGAAATAAACCTATTGTTAACATTCTATGTATATTTATAAAAAAAATATGTATTTTTTCATACTCTAACAAGAAGTGACATATAAATGTGTCTTATGTTTATATTTCAGCATAAGAATATATTTGATAACTTTTAATCGTATATTAAAGACACAGTATATACCTTCTGATACAAAATATTGAGTGATCGACCAATAATCTCGTCCGGGTTCTCCGTCCGTGGATGGAACACTCCATTTGACGAATCTTTGCTCAGGCTTGAACGATGAGCTTATTAATTCGTCAACAGGAAACTGAAAATATTTTATGTCATTACTAAATAAAATCAGCTTCACGCTGTATCCCGCACACAGCAGGGTAGGCAGAGGGAACCTAGTGTTAAGACACTCAATGCTGCCTCGACACCAGAGCGAAGAAATGGAAATATAAATTTAAGTAAATATTTTCATCTCCTCGAGTGAGGATCGAACCCACAACCAGTCGGTTTTACGGTCACACTTTGTGCCCCTGCGCCACGACTGGCCTCACTTATTTTGATTAAATTTTAAAGTCAAAAGGAATTATTAAGTAAAGAATGGAAAACTTTTACAGCATTCTGTATATCAAACATCTCTAGAACTAAAATGCAGAGATTTTTGTTCGGCCTTCGACCCTCTTATCTCGTTGATTCGAATAAATTAGATAAACGACTGCATTGTGACTACTGACAAATGTATTAAATTGCTCTTTCGTGTACATATCACGCTTGTAATGCCCAAGTAATAATGTCAATCTGCAACTAAATCTTCTAGTTATCTAGAAGAACTCCGAACTGGAACAATGGAAGATTTTTATGCGTTTCCTTAATAAATATTTTACTTTCTTAAGTGTTGAATAACACTTTAAAAATGTTGAAGTAATGGAAGGTTAATTATCTTATTAGTATAAATAAAATAACAACAATACATATTATAGAAGGTAGTATTGTGGGCTCTCTTGTAATCTATTATCAAAAATTACGATTTCTTTTTTAGACGGAACGTTGATATATGACAATATTAAAAATCTGAGGAGTCAGATACATTCTGAATATTTTGTGACACGAGTTCTTCTAGAGCATCGGTTCTCAACCAGTGGTCCGTGGACCAGTAGTGGTACGCAGCACCTAAAATATGGTCCGCGACTAATTTAAAATGTTGGTGTTTGAGCAAAGTCTGCATACAGTTAAGTTATTTCCTTAGTAAAACATAAAGTATTTTGACATTTAAATTAAATATACTTTGAAATTCATTGATTTATAATATTTACTTTAAAATTCACACACGAAAAAAAACAAAATACAAAATGTCAGACTTTTTTTTAAACTTTTGACTTTGAAATTAAAATTTTTGTTTAATTATTAATTTATTTTTATTATACCTACAAAGGGGTCCCTGCTAACAAGAATTCTATAAAAGTGGTCCCTGATCAAAAAAAGATTGGGAAGCCCTGGAGATTAGTAGGGTTCAGCGTCAAATATATAAATTATGGACCCACACTGGCTGTGCAGCCGAAATAAATCTACGATTTTTGATGACATTAACTTCAATATATTTAAGTTGGATGAAGGGGGACTCTATAACCCTCACTTGATTTCAAATTGTTAAATTTGCGTTTATTCGGTATATATAATTCTTTTAATACTCTGTCGCATTTTTTTATTCTGTAGTAAATCATATTTAGATAAATAAATATCAAAACTGCTGATGTATTATTTAGTTTTGTATTCCTTTTTCTTTTTTTTATTTAATTAATTAAGATCTATAAACAAACAAGGAGGTTAACCGTTTAGGTATTTATGGACCTACATGGGTTAGGTAAATAAAAAAAATAAATAAATCAGCGCTGTATCCCGCTCACTGCACGGTAGGCAGAGGGAACCTGGTGTTAAGACACTCCGTTCCCCACTTTCTGCCGAATCTGGAGGCATTGCGTGTTCGGTGGCAGAACTCAGCACCGCGCTTGTCCTCGACACCAGAGCGAAGGAATATAAATAAATATAAATTTCGAGTGGGAATCGAACTAACAACCAGTCGGTTTTATAGTCACACTTCGTGCTACTGCACCACGACTGGCCTCTTTAGGTTAGATAAATTTATTATAATTATATAGTCGTATATAGGTTGACATAAAACATATTATTATTAGCCTACTGATCTTAAGAACTTGCCCTGCCTTATAATTTTAATATCTTTTAATAAACATATCAATGACTAATGATAATAAAAAAATTGTCACGATTGAAACCAACGTTATATATCATAATTCAATTGAAAAATGATTAAACAAGACTTGAAACTGTTAAATTTTAAATATTTTTTACTCTACTACTTTTTTATCTATTCAATTCAATTTTTTATTTTGAACAATACATGTTCATATAAAAATAAATCTAATTTTAAATTGTTTACGCGAACTACATCTAAATAGACTAAAATATCTACATATCAAAGTTCACTAATTGTTATCAGTGTTTTAGTCCAAACATTCCATATTTAATAAAGAAAATGTATCTATAATAAAACCACTAAAACATATTAATAGACGATAAAAATCTATTATTTATTGCCTATAATATTCAGACTACGATATACTAAAAATATTGATAAATGAGCGTCTAATTAAAGTTGTTGGTAAACTAAATTTTTTTTATCAGCTCCACGCAATATTTCGCATGTAGCGGAGTACGCAGAGGGAGTCTAGTGTTAAGACACTCTACTCTCCCCTTTCCACCGAATTCTGAAGATATTGTGGTATAAGGCTGCGCTTTTGCCTCGACACCAGAACAAAAATAAAAAAATAAAAATAAATTAGCTTCACGCTGTATCCCGCACACAGCAGGGTAGGCAGAGGGAACCTAGTGTTAAGACACTCTGTTCCCCACTTTCTGCCGAATTCTGGAGGCATTGCGTGTTGAGTGGCAGAACTCAACGCCGCGCTTAACCTCGATATCAGAGCGAAGAGAAGGAAATATTAATTTAAGTAAATATTTCATCTCCTCGAGTGGGGATCGAACCCACAACCAGTCGGTTTTGCAGTCACACCTCGTGCCGCTGCGCCACGACCGGCCTCAGTGTCAAAGAAGTGAAAATATAGGAAGTTAGTATTGTGACCCCCGCAGATATCACGGGCCCCCTTTGATATTTGTTATTGAGAATCACGCTGGCCTGTGAAACGTTTTCAAAAACGGAACATATGATAATATTAAAATTATGCAAAAAAATCTGAGAGAAGCCAGCGCATTTCTGTGGTTTACGAAGCAATTTAAAAATGCACTCGTCAAAACTATTTAATGTGCTGCAATTTTAATAATTTTGCAAATATCAAGTTAGAGCGAGAGCTCGCGAGAGCGAGTTCGATATTATGTTTAAAAAGCGTTGTCCTACAGGATTTTTAAAGTTTTACCTTATAAAATTATGCATATTTATGAAAAATTTTCATTGTTTTATATGCAATAAGAAATCTATTAATAAGAGATTTCTCGATATTGGTAATTTGACTCTCTCATATTGCTTGCATTATGATACCGGGGGTCCTAT
This sequence comes from Heliconius himera, assembly GCA_021202915.1. Taxonomy (NCBI): domain Eukaryota; kingdom Metazoa; phylum Arthropoda; class Insecta; order Lepidoptera; family Nymphalidae; genus Heliconius; species Heliconius himera. Next base: position 170,163 of record JAJHJA010001117.1, on the reverse strand, counting down.
AACATACAGATATGATATTTGAATATTTTACTCGTTTACAGATACACAAAAATTCTGTGCTATCAAGAAAAAATCTTGAAAGCGAAAGCGGACCTGGACGCGGATATTGATGCGGCTATACGATTCGATATAGCCGAGATAATAGAGAGGATGTCGCCAGCGGTTCTAGCCAATACCAATGGATGTGATATCCAGCTGTAGGCAACAATAATAAAAAAGTCGTAGAACTCGTCTGAATGTGATGAAAATGACCGACCTCACCTGAGAACTCAGATACATTCTGTATATTTTGTGAAACGAGTTATTCTAGCAAGAGACTTGAAGAAGAGTGGATTCAGAGTCAATTCCATAACTTATGGACTCCACTAGCTGTGCAGCCGAAATAAATCTGCGATTTTTGTTATTAAGTTTAATACATTTAATTTGGTTAAAGGGGGTTCATATCACCCTCTCTTGATTTTAAATTGTTAAATTTGCGTTTTTTCGGAACATACCTATTTTTTAATATTCTGTCACTTTTTTTTTCATTTCATTGCAAATCATATATAGATAAATAAATATCAATACCGGTGATATATTATTTAGATTTGTAATCCTTTTACTTTTCATACTGGACCTCAAAAACAAAATTGGGGGCCACATTATCACCTTCTCCCAATCAGTCAATCAGCTTCACGCTGTATCCCGCACACAGCAGAGTAGTCAGAGGGAACCTAGTGTAAGACACTCCGTTCCTCACTTTTTGCCGAATTGCGTGTTAAGTTGCAAAACTCAACGCCGAGCTTTGCCTCGACACAGGAGCGAAGAAATGGAAATATAAATTTAAGAAAATATTTCATCTCCTCAAGTGGGGATCGAACCCACAACCAGTCGGTTTTACAGTCACACTTCGTGCCGCTGCGCCACGACTGGCCTCTATCATTCCATCGAGTAGGATCCGAACCCAAGGTGAACATAACCAAAGCTCGCTTATTCCCGACTGCTAAGGAAGGGTTATGTTTTTCGCGCGTATCTTGTATGTATGTAATACTCTTTATTACCTTATATCTCCAGAACCGCTGAACGGATTTATACAATTGAGGTATCGTTAGATTCGTATTAGCAGCCCAAGTGTTCTTAGATAGGTGACGTTAAAAGAAAACAATCATGGCAGCTGTGGGACGCCATTGGCCTTAGTGAAAAAATATTTTTTCGTTTCGAATACCACAATATGGGTATCAAATTCAAGAGCTTAATACGAGGATTTTAAAAAGGTATATCATGAATATCATTACTATAATGAATTCTAACAAAAAAGTGAAAAATAAAAAAATATTTGTAAAAACAAAAATCCCGACTGCATAAAACTTAAAAGAAAATAAACATGCTCAATAGTTTATTAGGATTAACAGTCGGGACCTATAAGTAATTCTTCAATCAATAAAATCTTTACCAGGAACCCTGTATAATTTAAAGAGGTTCCGACAGTTAATCCTAATAAACTATTGAGTTTGTTTATTTTCTTTTTAGTTTTATGCAGTCAGGGTTTTTGTTTTTACAAATATTTTTTATCCAAATGTTTAATAAGTACAAGTGACAAGATACACATACAAATTCTTTTTTATTACGTATACGTACGTCAATTGAATGATAATAAATAATTAATTACTGTGTTCAGTTGCTATCTGTAAAGATTATCTTATACGTTCTACCCTGTTAATATGTGATAAAAATAATGAAGCTAATTTATTTATAGTATTTTTTTCCATTTTCACGTTGTATCCCGCGTGTAGCAGAGTAGGCAGAGGGAGTCTTGTGGTAAGACACTCCGCTCTCCACTTTCATCCGAATTCTGGAGGCATTGCGGGTTGAGTTTGAGAAACTAGAGACATTGCGGGTTGAGTTTGAGAAACTAGAAACTTTGCACTTTGTCTCGACCCCAGAGCAAAGAAATGAAAATATGAAATATTTAATTTCGTCGAGTGGGAATTGAACCCACAACCTGTCGCGTTTACAGCCATACGCTTGTGCCACGACTGGTCTCACGTTTATTTTGTATTTATATCGTATCAATAACTTGTTTTTCCTTATATATATTTCTGACTAATTTTTACACGTACTGCAGTATCTTCCCTCCCGTGTTGAAATGGAAATATTTTAGAGTCGTGTATAAGACATGACTCGTGCTAAGTGCTCGAGGTAACTGATACCGCAGGTACTGTAGGTTACATCGAAACGATACACGTGACGTAATATAACCGTCTTCTTCGATAAATGGACTCTTCAACACAAACAGCATGTTTCAATTCGAACCGGCAGTTCTTCCAATAAGCCAAACGAAATCCTCAATCTTATAATATTAGTGTAGTTCATATATTTAGTATTTGGCTTAACTTGCTTGTTAGATGCCAAAAAGTGTACAAGACTCCTTTGACTAAATTATCTATAAAAACCGCTTAAATATAAAAGTTATATGCGAAGATTTCCAGTTTAAACGAAACAATATACACATTTATAATTAAAAAAATACTTTTTTAAAAATAAAAACAAAAAAATACATACAGCGAGTTGTAGACCCGCAACGAATCCGGAAGGATCATACAGAGGGCAAACTGCTCTTCCAAGAGGACAATACAGCCTAAGTTCTTCGAGAGGTCCCGGAGGTCGTTCCGTTCTTCGCCACCCTTCACTTTCAGCTGCGGCAATCGTCCGAGGAATTTTAAAGAAATATTCCTTGTCAGCCAGAGCGTCTGTCCACCCGAATTTCACTGTTGGTGTTAATTATTATAAAACAATATATACTTTTATTATCAAAAAATACATACTCTAATAATTTTATTAAGCCGCTAAACAAACTATAACAAACAAGATACAAGTTCCAATGTTCGTGAAGAAAGAAGATATACTCGTATGTATGAAATGTATGGACTTTTTGGGTCAAAGGCTTTATTTATTTTGTTGACAAAGTCTGTCGGTTAGTCAACTAATTCTATGTACCTATTGTACAAAATGTATTTACAGCAGCTTTAATAATTTATTACGTCTGTTTGTGGTGAAAAGGGAATCTTTGGCATATGGATCTTGAACGCCTAAGAGAGGATTTGAGGAACATCGACTGTCGTCTCCCATAATGTCATTAAATAATATTGATTTTATGGTAGAATCTTTAACTACTGAATTGATTAATGTGTACAATCATCATGCCCCCTGGTTAAAATAAGTTATTAAAAATACAATGGCTAAACGTGACAGAGCCAAGCGTCGCTACTTTCACAATACTATTCATAATCTCTGTCAAGCGCAAGTTTGGAGATTCTTGGTGTGGGCTAAACCACTAATACTCGTCAAGTCTCGTGGTGGATCTTAAAATTCTCTAACTATTTTTTTTACAACTCCACCATTTAGAATAAGCCCTTAAAATTTAAAACTCTGAATTTTTTGTCTCATATTGACATACCAGACTCATTTTCATTTTCTTTCAACGATGTGTCCGAGGTGGATGTTAAGAAGTGTGTCCACTCCATTGTCACCTACATCATTAACTTTTCACTGACTCGTAATTCCTTCACAGTGGAAAAGTGCTTATATTATCCTAAAGCTACCAATCTATCCTCCCTATTTTATCTAAGGTTCTTGAATCCTTAGTTAACACCCAACTTTACTCCTTTCTCTCATCCAACAATCTACTATGTCCTTTCCAATCCGGTTTCCGTCCTTTCCACAGCACAGTCGGAGCACTGCTGAATATTACTGAGGACATTCGGTCGGTGTGCTATGGACAATACCAAGCTCACTGTTATGATACTACTTGATTTCAGAAGTGATTTCAACTCTGTTGACCTCGACTACTAATACTTCTCGCCACCCTTCGGGCAGTTAATGTTTCTTTCGAAGCCATAAAATGGTTTCGATCTTACCTCTTCGGTCGCCGGCAATGTATAAAAGCAAACGATATCACATCAACATGACTTGAACTTACTGTTGGCGTCCCTCAAGGCGGCGTGCTTCCCCATTTCTTTATTCTATATTTATTAACAATATCTCAAAAGTCTTTACTTCCCCCTTCCATCTTTATGCTGATGATTTGCAACTTTATCGGCACTGTTATAACTGTCTGAAGTTATCGAATCATCATACTCATACTTGGGCTGAACCCTTCGGTCTGTTAATTAACCCAAAAAAAATCTCAGGCTATTATCATTCGCAGCAACAGAGTTAGATTCAAAATGAACTGGGATGCCATCCCTCAGATTCAATATTCTGGAGTGACTATACCTTATTGTGAAAAAGTAAAAAAATTAGGTCTTATTATCGATTGTAACTTCTAGCTTCTTCTCTAGCTATCAGCAAGCGCATGCATTTCTCTTATCATTCTCTTAGGCATCTCCAACATTTCCTTCCTCATAAAACCAAAATTATGCTAGCGCAATGTGACATTTGTTATTTGGATGTGACTGAGGAGTTACTTAAAAAGTTAGAGCGACTTCAAAATCTGGCTATACGCTTTATTGTTGATTTTACGTAAGTATGACCATGTTTCTCGATTTCGAGCTCAACTTAACTGGCTCCCAATTCGTCTTCGCCGTGATATGCACATCCTTACATTCCTTTTTAAAATTCTCAACTATCAGAATTTTCTTGCTGACCTGCGTTCCCGTTTTAACGTGCTGCCCCCACTCTCACGCTCAAGGCGGGCATGTGTCATTACATCACTTGACATACGGAAGAGCAACACCAAATTCCTGCAAAAATCCTTTTCTGTGTATGCCTCATCCCTTTGGAATCAACTACCCAATCCTATCCAGAAAAGCCCTTCCTTAATGTCCTTTAAATCCCAACTGAAAAAGCATTTATTCGCAAGTGACATTGATTGACCTAGCTCAGTATTTTTTTAATTTGACTACCTCATTTAAACATGTTCTTTTTTTTGTATACGAGTATACCTGTATATTTATAGTCACCGTGAATATGTATGTATATATGTGTGTGTATGTATGTATATATATAAGCAATGATATAGTAATTTATATTTTATTTATTTGTATATTGTATATTATACCATTGACATTGAAAAGAGCAACTGTTGAGTTTCTTGGCGGCTCTTCTCAGCAGAACTGCCTTTCGAACCGGTGGTAGCTTTTTTTTTGTTTATATGTTCATTCGAGAATTCAAAAGTGCTTATAAGAGTTTATTTGAATAAAGAATATTTTGAATTTGAATTTATTTATGTAAATATGTATGGATCTTTGTATACATAATTAATTTTTTATACACACTATGTTTTATGTTTATAAATTTTTTATATTATTTTGTTTCTATTAAGTTTGCATTAATTGTCTCTACACCGCAACTTGGTTCTCATCCACTCAGTGGCGTAGCGAGGTTAACTTGCGCCCGGGGCAAAATATTTTTTTAGCGCCCCCCAGGTGGAAACCTTATAATTTCATTTGTAAAATATATTAGCAAATTAATAATTAGAGGAAATATTTATTTAAATTTATATTTCCATTTCTTCGCTCTGGTGTCTAGGCAAAAGCGCGGCGTTGAGTTCCTCCGCTCAAAATGTACTGCCTCCAAAATTCGGCAGAAAGTGGGGATCGGAGTGTCTTAACACTAGATTCCTTCTGCCTAATCTGATACAGCGTGTTAATATTCTAACATTCTGATATTTAAATTAATTTTTAATTAATTAATAAAGTTTTAATTTATTTATTTAAAGTTTTACTTGACTTTAAATTACACAAAAAATGTAGTTGAGAAAACAAGGCTACATTTTGAAATGTACAATGTCATATTTTTTATTTTACATATTTATAAAGAAATATTTAAAATAAACGCAGTTTTAAAAGAATAAAATTTAAAATATTATCTTAATAAACATACATATATGATAATAACATAAATATTTATTATAATACAATAATAATACTACTTAGGTCGATACTAAGTATAAATTTTCCTAGCTTTTGCAACAAGCAAATTTATCAATAATATCATTAAAGTTAATAATTTCAAATTTTTGTCTTTTTACACTTAAAAATGCTAGGTCACTTATGCGATCTTGTCCCATCGTTGGTCGTAGATATGTCAAATTTATTTTTAATTTGCTGAATGAACGTTCGCAGTTAGCAATTGATACTGAGATAGTCAGAAGTACTTGAAGTGCCACTCTCAGATTTGGAAAAACATCTTCTCCTTACGAGATTATAAAAGTAAGCAAATCTAATGGGGTTTTTGGTTCACTTTCTTTTCTACTGCGGAGTAACATTTTGCAGTCACATATAAAGAGTTCTATTTCATATATAAAGAGTTCTATTCCATTGAAATCCGTATTGTAAAATTCACCCATATTTTTACAACTTTTTCAAAGTCGTTATCAACATTATCCTTGTTTAATAAACTTTCAACGTCTAGTAGAAATCCAAATTTGAAATTAAGGTCACTTAATAACATAATCCTTGTTGAATGCGATCAAGAATGCTTTTCATAACACAAGAAACTTAACTTTCTGCAGTAAGACCAACATCTCTAGCCAATTCTCTGGGTATTTTACGGCGTCTTCTTACACGTTCTGTGGTATTGATATTCCATTTTTTACAAATAGACTTCGCTTTTTCTATTGCCTCTTCACAGAGATTTTCTGCAATTTCGGCTAGTTCAGTCGGTTAGAATTCAAGATCATGGAACACTTCTCTAAAATTTATTTTAAGATCTTGTAATGTGAGTTGCACACGATCAATTCTCCTTAAGATTTCATACCAGAAATGAACTAAAGTTATGAAACTAAAAGTTAGTATATTTTGCAACAGAATTGAAGATTCACTTCTGGTGTCACTTGTAATGTCATCTGTTATTTTTTATAATAGAGCTACTATTTTTTCTAGCCTATCGACGATAACGCTAACCGCTTGTATTCTGGCATTCCATCGTGTTTCAGATTCACGTTTGACAGTTTTTGTTACAGCATTTTTTAATAACTCCCATTGTAACGTTAAACATGAGAAAAAGAGATATATGTTTTTAATTATTCCAAAACATAACACGACAATTGGCTCTTATTTAGCTGCAGTAACTCCTACTAAATTCAATGAATGGTTATCACAATTTACAAACAATGTTTTATGATTTTTTTCTATTATTCTTTGTTGAACGCCAGATGTGTGACCTGCTATCAGGGTAGCATTACCGTAACATTGTGATCTGCAGTTTGTAAGTAAAATTTCATGGGAATTTAATTTATAAAAAAAAATATTTTCAATCAAGGCTGCTTTTTTGGCATATATATCGATAAAATCCAAAAAAGATTCTTTTATAGAAACTTTTTTATTGATAAAATCAACGTCTACATACCTAATGACTTGGGACATTTGTTCTGAATGAGAGATATCTGGAGTTGAATCAAGCAAAATTCCATTATTTCTTTTGTTATCTTTTGTTACTTGAAGTCGAACTGTAGATACCAGAATTTGAATGATTTCATTTTGAATCTGTGGTGATAAATATGAGGTAGTTTTTGGAGTTTCTATGGCATGTCTAATACGATTTTCTAGTCGCGGATCGAACTGAGCTACAAGTCTGGGCAAAGATAGTAAGTAGGTTTCCTACGTTTGTACCATCTTTAAGTGCTAGTTTATGGCCACGCAGAGGAAGATTCGCACGCACACACGCATAATTAAATACCTCATGCAAGCTAATATTCTTTGCAATATATCTCGCCAATGTTATTTTTCACTTGCGCTTCTAATGATACTTCAATTTCCGTTTTACTTGTTAATCTACGCTATTGCTCTTTTTAAGGTGTAAGTAATTTTGGGGGATTTGGATTTCTTGATTAGATAAATTGATTAGCCATGAAGCCAATCAATTTATCTTTTTCCTTTCATTTATTAAAACCAGCAGATGTTACGAAAGATGATGGTGTAGTGGAATTTGGTGTACTAAAAATAGTAAACAACAAAAGCAATAAGCGGCATTGTTTTTTGGTGAATATAATAACCAAGATCGGTTATCCTTGATTTCCACGGGATTTCCTTTTTGCATTTAGAAGTTTTTTTTTTTTAGTTTACATGTGTAGTCCATAGAATAATAGAGATCATCAATAGCTGATTTGAAAATAAGGAGTACTGTTCAGCAGTATTTTTAGACATTGCCAAAGCACTTGATAAAGGTTGGCACGAGGGACTTCTATTTAAAATAAAAAAATCGCTACCACATTAATTTTTCAAATTTTAAAATCTTACCTCGAAAAAAAGATGCTTTGAAGTTAAGTATAATGCAGCTACATCCTCTATGTATGAAATCAAGTCAGTGTTATATCTTATCTTCACGGCAGATCTTCCCACCTCTAAACACACTACCAGTGCAACTTACACAGATGACCCAGACACAGCAACTAGGCTTTTACAAATCCACTTGACACTCGTTGAAGAATGGCTAAAAAAATGGCGAATCAAGGCTAACAAAGATAAATCGGTGCAGGTAACCTTCACTCTTAGGAAAAGAACTTGCCCATAACTCTTCCTCTACAACGAAAAAAAGCAGAAGAAGCTAAATATCTGGGCATGCATTTGGATAGACGTCTGACTTGGAGAAAGCATATATGGACCAAAAGAAAACAGCTTGACCACAAACTCCGCAGTATGTACTGGTTGATCGGACACAAGTCTTAGCTGACAATCAATAACAAACTTTCAGTCTACAAAACTATACTTAAATACAAGCAGCTACAAGAAACAGGCAGCTTGCAGTTTTGCAGGCTAAAACGAAAGGGAATGCCCTTTCGTTTTAGCCTGAGAGTGAGAGAGAGTGAGCCAGAACTAGTAGAAAAATTTACAGCCAACGTGTGAGAGTGATGCTTCACTGGAAGCTCACCTCTAAAACAAACCAGACAAGAATCAACTACCATCTTGGATTACTGTTTTCATAAACAGATTGCCAAGTAGCAGCCTACATAAAAAAAAAGTTTACATGTAGAAGAAGTAGAGAATGCTAATATTTTTCAATGGTAATGGTTATAAAGTGCATTAAATCAATAAACGCACACTACCATGCCTTTGTGGCAATATTTATACTTTTAGTGGCATACCTACACTTTGCTGTGGCAACGCCAACGCGCATTATTATATGGGTACTCTAGAAACATAAAATCTTTAATTGTCGCGATTTTTACATATTTTAAATAAATCTTTTAAATGTGATAAATAATATAAAAAATAATAACCTTTTATTTCTTGCTAAGGCAAATTTACAAAAAGGATTTTTTTCGCGTGTATTTCATTTGAGGTAAATAACTAATGCGATATTTAAATAAAATTAAAATTTAAAAGTTTTTTGGACCATTTGGCGCCCCTATGTGAGTAGCGCCCGGGGCAAGATGCCCCCCTTTGCCCCCCCCTCACTACGCCACTGCATCCACTTCCGTTGGTTGGCTGGAAGAGATTTCTTTAAGAGATAAGCCCGCCATTGTAAACAATCTTTGCAATTTTATTATTTCTTTGTGTTTTTTACATGCAATAATAATATATATATATTATTTTATATTCTTCCGCAAAATTTTATCTCTACATTACTTAATACGGTTAAAGTAAGTATGCAAATAACATTATATTCTTTTAATTTTTTTGTACAATAAAAACGTATTAAAAAGACTTAATAGAAACAATGAAGTTTTTTAAAAAAAATAAATGCATTTAGGATAATACTTCACGCTGTGTCCCGCACACAGCAGGGTAGGCAGAGGGAACCTAATGTTAGGACACTCCGTTCCCCACTACTACTATATATCTAATATATATATTTTAAACTAGTGTGTAAACATGTGATAAATGACAGTTATATTTAATAGTCTGTTTCCGTTACAAAATTAACATAACAAGAAATACCGTATTATGTTGTAACAATTTGTTAATTATAAAACTATATTTACGTAGGTATTTCGTGCTTCTGTTGTGAGATGCGTAAAAATGTTTATTTTATAGGTAATGAAAAAAAAATGCCATTTCCGTTAAAAATCTACTTACCTCTGAGCCCACTGTACTGGAGACCTGAAATAAAAAAAAAAAAATATTATGGAAGTATAAATATAAAATATATGTATTAAAAGATGAAAAGGTTATTAAAGATAGCAACATTGTATATTGCAGTATTTCTTGCATATGGAAGTCCATTTAAAAAAAAAAGAATAGCTTCACACTTTCCCACATAAAGAAGCAGGGTAGGCAAAGGGAACAGTGTCAAGGCACTTCTCCACTTCCTGCCTAAAATTCGAGACATTATGTGTTCAGAGACAGAACTCGACGCTCCGAGAATCGAATCTCAACCGTCATACTCATAGGCACACTGCTGCGCCACGATGACCTTAATTAATCTTAAGATTGGATAATTGAAGAAATTGCAATTCAGTTTCAATGTGGCGTGATATAAAACGATTTGATAAGATAATGGATTGGCTTTTGGATCAATATAATACTATATTTATATATATACGCTAGTTGCCATCTGCAACTCCATTTGCACGAATATTTTTGAGCGTTACGACCCCTACCGCGTTACTACATGTTACCACCCGTTTTGCTTACGTAATTTAAAAATAAGGCCAGTCGTGGCGCAGGGGCACAAAGTATGACTGAAAAATCGACTGGTTGTGGGATCGATTCCCACTCGAGGAACTATTTATTTACATTTATATTTTCATTTATTCGCTCTGTTGTCGCGGCAAAGCGCGGCGTTGAGCTCCGCCTCCAGAACTCGACGGAAAGTGGGGAAGGGAGTGTTTTAACACTATGTTCCTTCTGCCTACCCTGCTGTGTGCTGGATACAGCGTGAAGCTGATTTAATTTAATTCATTTTTTAATTAAAAAAAAACAATGATGTTAGCGAAGTAGTTCTATAATGTCCTCAGGACGTGTTTACACTTTACAACGCTAAATATTTTTATTTAATATCTATCTTTTAAGGCCAGTCGCGGCGCAGGGGCACAATTGTATGACTGTAAACGTAACTGGTTGTGGGTTCGATTCCCATTATTATTTAAATTTATATTTTAGAAGTTGAACACATTGAAGAGTATATCTATATATATATATATATATATATATATATATATATATATATATATATATATATATATATATATATATATATATATATATATATATATATATATACTCTTCAATGTGGGATGAAACGACAATATAATATTATTCAATTTACTATCCTTAATGTAAAAACAATGAGAATAAAACACATGTACTCGTGCATGTCAATTTCATGCCGTTGCTTTAATTTTTTTTGTTATTTTTAGGGTTCGGTACTTTTTAAGAAGATCACTCTGTTGTTCGTCTGTATGTATGTCAACACTCTTTATCCCATGAACGCTTGGAGATATCGAGTTGAAATTCAAGCTATATACTAAAAAACATATTTCTATATTTACTTAGGAAAAAGATATGGGCGCTTATATCGCAAAAAACGTGTACACGACACTATAACGCAAATCAAAATTCAGTACTTCCGATTGACCTATTGACCTAATAATGACATTTGGCAGCTAGCATCTACAGGTCGTAACTAGCTAGGAAAAAATCTAAAAACAAATCTAAAAATTTGCGGTGAAATCCTAAATAGCAAAAATCTGAAATAGCAAAAACGCATATTTCGAGACCAAAAGTTGACCTAGCCTATATATATATACAGGCTAGGGCTACATGTACACGAGTACATGTGTTTTATTCTCATTGTTTTTACATAAACGATAGTTAATTCAATAATATTATATTGTCGTTTCATCCCACATTGAAGAGGAGGCATTGACGACGACCATTGTGTTAATACACGATTTCCATGCCTGTCCATTATAGCCTCCATATTAAATATACGTCAATACATAAACAAACACTCATATACAAAAACAATAAGTATTTATCAGAATTTCTACTTAACTCGTGACCACAACATGATAACAATGATCAGAGTAAAACCTATATGCGTTACATTTAAAAAAGTCATGGCATTCGTTTATTTATAATTTACTCATTATTTTTTTAAAAGGCTCTCGTATTTTAACTAAAAATTTTAATTTAACTAAAAGAAGAGACCAGTCGTGGTGCTGGGGCTCAAAGTGTGACTGTAAACGCGACAGTTTGTGGGTTCAATTCACACTTGCAGGAGATGAAATATTTATTTATATTTCCATTTGTGTCGAGGCAAAGTGCGGCGTTGAGTTCCGCCGCTCAATACGCAATGCCTCGAGAATTCAGCTGAAAATGGTGAACGGAGCGTCTTAACACTAGGTTCCATCTGCGTATCTTGCTGTGAGCGGGGTGCAGCGTTATAAAACAAAGTAAAACTAATCAAAATACTTCTAAAATATAAATTTAAATAATAATGGGAATCGAACTATATATACATAAATTTGCTATTAAATCCGCTAGTTCAAGTGAGGGATAAATAACAATAAATGAAAGGGCTCTGGCTAAGCTAAGCCTGAATTTCAGAAAAAAGCTCGAGACCTACAATTTTTGTACGGAACCCTCGGTGGGCGAGCCTGACTCGCACTTGTCCGGTTTTTTTTAAATCATGTTACAATTTACAAGCAAGATATCTTATCTTGTAATAAGGTGACTTATTTTCTCATTTAACTTAAAAATTTTAATGAACTGACTGTATGTGGACAGTTGAGGCAATGTTTATTACGATAAAGTAAACAGTTTGAGTTATCTGTCTATTTGTGTGACTATAATAAAATCATTCGAGAACAAAGTTCTTTTATTTTTTCACTTAAAATTTTATACCTTTTTTGAACCGGTTTCTTATAATATTGAAGGTAGGATTTGGATATAAAATTCATATTTTATATCTAAATGTATTATTTTAGCCATTTATTGAATTATTTCAAAACTGACAAAATACACAAAACATAAATATTAAATGATAATCAATTTTTATATTTAATTGTCATCTTTAAAATTTAAAATGTATTAACAAATAAGTGTTATATCACAAACTTTACTCCGAAAAAGAAGAAGAGAATAGAGATGCGTCATTACAAAATTAGCATTAAATTTAAAATAAAATAAATAAATGCACATACCACATGCCGTTGAAACGACCACTAACAAGAATATTAGTTCTTTCATTTTTAAATGATATTATTTTAGTTGAACGTAAGCTTTCGTCAAAAGCTAAAAGGTAACCGGCCAGATTCGAGACGGACAGACAACTGCGGTACGTTCTCAATAGAGGTAATTTAAAAGGCGAATGTAAGACTCCTCGGCCTCGCCTTCTTCGCGGCCTTTAATATTTAAGTTACTTAAAGAACCATTTCTGTTAGATGAGATATATAGGTACAAATATTTGAAAATATATCACAATTTTTTTTAAGTTTTAAGATATTTAAAGATACCTGTTTAAATAATATGATATATATGCTACAATAAGACAGTCAAAAAGTGCATCTGTACATAAAATATTCTAAATATAAAAAAAAAATTGAGGGTAGTATAACATTTGTAACAGAACACATTTTTTTCGAATTTTTGTCTGTCTATTTGTTTGTACACGCACATCTTCTCAACTACTGGACGGATTAGAATAAAACTTTTTTTTTAGCTATTAGGCCTGAGCAGGATCTAGGCTATATTTGATTTCTAAGATTTCCAAACTCGACATAGAACAGTAGTGGTATCTATAGAAAATAAAGAACAAAAGTTAACAAAAGTTTTTAAACGTGATGAGATTTGGATCATCTGAGGAGCGACATTTAGGCTATTTTATATCTCGGAATTCCTGATAGTTATGAAATACCCATTTCTTTCTATTATTTATATTATTTTAGTTCTATTTTGCAAGCAAAATCAAATAACATGTCAAGAGATTAAATAACAATAACACAACTAGAGATTAATATAACAGTATAGATCAGTGGTTCCCAACCAGTGGTCCGCGGACCACCAGTGGTCCGCAGAAGCTTAAATATGGTCCGCGAACGATTTTAATTTTGTGACTGGGTATGGTGAGGCAAAATTTCTGTTTAATTATCACAATAAATTTTTATTACACCTATATGCATAGTGGTCCCTGTTACCAAGAATGATATAAAAGTGGTCCTTGATCAAGAAAAGGTTGGGAACCCCTGGTATAGATAATCATACCGAAGCTTTCAACCAATTGGGAAAATTGGTAAATTGTAGATTTAAAAATACACTTAAATAATATTTCATAAATATTCGTATATTTCAAAGGTGTTGTGAGAAATTGAACTTTATAAATGCCTCAACATAACAAAAAAAGGTGTTACCTCCCAGAATTTAATGATAGGGGAGCCCAAGCAAAGACTTCGAGATTTAATAAGGCGCGGCAGATTAATATACTGGGGGATTCCTTGTACTCGGTCATGTACTTCCACCAAATATGAGCAGCATATATATGGCCTAGGAAAAGGATCAGATTAGTAAGAAAAATTATCATCTGAAATTATCGAGCGCGTCAAAATAAGATAGAGTTAGTTACATTACAGTGTTAATTAGTTACAGTGAGGCCAGTCGTGACGGAGGGGCACAAAGTATGACTGTAAATCGACTGGTCCTGGATTCGATTCCCACTGGAGGAGATGAAATATTTACTTAAGTTTATATTTCCATTTCTTCGCTCTGGTGTCGAGGCAAAGCGCGGCGTTGAGTTCTGCCACTCAACACGCAATACCTCCAGAATTTGGCATTGGGGAACGTAGTGTCTTAACACTATGTTCCCTCTGCCTACCCTGCTGTGTGCGGGATACAGCAAGAAGCTGAGTTAGTTACATGCTTAATCATAACATAACAACTCTTTATTTCACACCAGAAAAAGGCGGCCTTAACACTAAGAGTGATAAGGCCGCCATCATGTATATTCCACTAATTTGATTCCACAAACCGAAGTAATAAAATTTGATCGATAAAGTTTAATGGCTGCCTATATTCCCGTCTTCGTGTTTTTATTCCTCTTATACTCTTTCTCCATCTGTTACTCTCTAACTCATCGATGAAGATGATAATTAAAAAAAATACCTAACTTAGCATCACGCTGTATCACTAGCAAGGTAATCAGAAAGAAGCGCCAAACGCTACAGTCTCTACATACTCCTTTCGTCTCGTCCACTGTCATCAACCTCTTCATACATGTTCTTCGGGAGGTCTTCATGCTTTATAAATGACCTTGCTCCAGTATATTTGATATTGTGTTTTCGAAGATCAACCGAGGTCTCCCTCTACCTCTTTTATCGCTCATTTTTCCATCATAAATCTTTTTGCCATTCTTTCATAACTTATTCGTTCGCCGTACCTAAACCAGCACTCAGCTGGTTTAGGCACGGCGAACGCTAGGTAATGCTACAACAATGTTACTACAATATCAAATTACTAAGCCTGTTTGTTTTACTTGGCACCGACCTCAAAATTATAAAATCTTTTTGATATATTTTTTTAAACTTATTAAGTAAATTTATTTTAAACTTTTTAGTTTGTTCAAAGTCGGTTTGTTTTTTGTTAAAAAGTAATGTATTTTAGGATTTTAAGTGATGGGTAGACCTGAAAAGATTGCTTCTTGACCGATTACGTAGTGGTTTTACTATTTCATAGCAGCTTTGATTTTGAGCATATTGTCAAGAACGTACTTATACATAAAAATATTCGGTAGAAATTAGAACCTTTCCCTTTTTAAAGTCAGTTGAATATGAGAACACCTTCTTTTTTAAAGTTGGTTAAAAAGAAATGCAACGATTGAGGCATCTCATTTCTGGTGAAAAGTTTTAACAAAGTTTTTCCCTGTAATTATTACAGTATAGTCTTCATTATCAGTTACATGTCATCAAATTGTGACGAAAGCAAACACACGAGTCTTTACAAAAAAAAATCCTTGCAGGTGTGCTTATAAAATTTAAAGTTCCCTTGATTTCTTCAGGATCCCATCATCAGATGGTCACCATGAGACCACCTGTGACGTATATCACTTGAAACAAAAAAGAATTTTCCAAATCGGTTCATGCGTGTTCGAATAATCGCTGATGGTACTAAAAGAAATTGATTCCGACGAATTGATATCTTCCTTTTTTTTGAAAGTCGGTTAAAAATTTTTTAACTAAAATTTTAATATTGTTATAAGAAAACATTTCGGTAAACTTAGTTTACTCATTGTAAAAAAAATTAAAATTTATTTATATTGAGGCCAGTCGTCGTCGTGGTTGCAGGGGCACAAGCGTACGACTGTAAGCGCGCGCGACAGGTTGTGGGTTGGAGCTCGCTCCTGCTCCCGCTCGAAGAAATGAAATTTTTATTAATATGAATAATGAAATATTTACTGTTATAAATAAGAAAAAAAAAATTATTATTAATTGCCTATTCTAGGCCGGGCCTAGAATAGGATCATCCTGGTACTGGTGGTGTCGTAAGAGGCGACTAAAATACGTGTGGTAAAGTCACGTCGCCAGCAATGGCAACACGCATGAGCAGACTCGACCGGATCATTACCACCCCCGGCATTTAAAACCGGCGTGAAGTAGTGCCTTTATGCCACTGCGTTTCGCATCAGGTAATGCCGGGATCCGGCGCCCAACCCACATTAAAGGCAGGCAACGCACCTGTAGCTCCTCTGGTGTTGCACGGGGTCGTGGGCGGCGGTTATCACTTACCATCAGGTGACCCGAACGCTCGTTTGTCTTGTCTTTTCCGTAAAAAAAAATAAAAATATTAATTTTCATTTCTTGGCCCTGGTTACGAGGCGGAATTATAAAAAATATTTTTTATAATAAAGTAAGTAGTCATTAATTGTTAATTCCTTTGATAATATAATATCTACATAGATAATAGTGCATATCAGCTTATGCATGCAGCAACAGCTTATTCTACTCGAATATTCTTTTTAGGGTGCCGTACCTCGAAACAAAAAAAAACGAAACCTCTAAGGATCTCTTTGCTGTCCGTCTGTCAAGTTACTTTATCTCGAGATCATGTAGAGGTATCAAGTCGTAATTCATATCAAACTTTGCGGACCTCTGGAGCCTAGTAAGTAGTAATCAAGGCTCTAAGTCAACGCAATGGCAAGACGCGCTTTTTGAAGGTCGCATCAACCTAGAAACACTGCCGTAGGTAGACTATCCTACAGTTGCGTGGTACGTGGAAGGAAATTCCAACGAAATCGCACAGTAGTGGAATACTACATATCCAGATGGTGTGGATAGTATTTAAATTTGTGACGGACGGAGAATTTGGCGGCAGGTAACAAGTCAATCAGTTCCTCAGAACACTCCCCATGATAAATGATATCTCTCGATATCTCGCAAACGAAGCGAGATATCGATTTTTTTTATTCTTCATTTTCCCTTTATTTTGACGTGTAGAACCTAAAAGTAGTTTCAAATCGCGACGCCCCGGAAATCGTACTCTCGCCCGATGTAGTAGATAATGGAGAGTAAACAGCAAAAGTAACAAGTCCAGGGTTGTCAGCTAGTTCATACAGACATTGCGGCCCGTGAGGTACGTTTGCTTAAACAATACACAAAATATTTATTTATTTTACCATAAATTTAAATTATATATGAAAATATAGACGCATACATAAGATCGGGGCAAAAGTTTTCGTATTGTTCATACAAAGGAAAATATATATTTTTTAGATATAACTTTTTATTTATTAATAATTTGTATGTGCCGTTTTCATCGATAACTTATTGCCACCTTTTGTAGTGCCATGATCCCATTTCTGTAGAAATTTTGGGATTTTTGATTAAAAAAATCCGAAGAAATATATAATAAAATAAGAAATAAGAACCGGCCGATTTTTCTCAATAGCTTTTTAACCTCATCAGTTGCTGACAGTACAGATCAGAATCGATAGTTATACCCGGTGGCAAAAGCTTATAGTGGCCGATTCGTTTCCAATCCCACCACTCACACCACATAGCATCACTTTGTTCTGAGTCAGGCCGGGCTTTGCCACGGTCTGTGCTGCTGTCCATGCTTCGACCATGATCTTTTTCGCACACTCTTATCGTAAGTCACCCATTTTTCATCACCCGTAATCAACTGTTCAAGAAATGGTTCGGAATTGTTACGTTTTAACAAAGAATCGTAAATGGAAACACGTTGCATTAGGTTTCTCTCAGTGAGATCATGTGGTACCCAAATGTCAAGATTTTTTAGTACCCAGACCTTCGTAAACGACGTAAAACTGTTTTATCATCAACATCCAGTTCTTCAGCAATGTCGTACCTACTAATATGTCGATCTTGCTCCACTTTCTCAAAAATGGCACTGATTTATCTATGACAGGGCATCCAGTGTGAATCTCATCTTTTACACTAAAATTTTGCTTGAGCCACATTTGTGCTACTCTTATTGATACAGCATTAGGTCCGTAAATATTTTTACCTTTTTTGTAATAAAAACGTTTATTTTGTTTGCTTGAAAAATGGAGGGAAGTAGTTTTTTCTAGAAATATGTTAAAATAAAAAAAAAAAGAGAAAGAATAAATAAAAGAGGCGGGTCGTGGCGCAGAGACACAAAGTGTAAAAGCGACTGGTTGTGGGTTTGATCTTCACTGGAGGATATGAAATATTCACTTAAATTTATATTTTCATTTCTTCGCTCTGGTGTCGAGGCAAAGCTGGGCATTGAGCTCCGTCACTCAACACGCAATGCCTCCAGAATTCGGCGGAAAGTGGGGAACGGAGTATTTTAACACTAGGTTCCCTGTGCCTATCCTGCTGTGTGATACATCTGATTTATTTGATCTATTATATATTATGTGATTTTTATTTTAATTTAAAGAATCAATAAGCAAGCAGTAAAGCAATGTATTTTGTTTTTTAATCACTTATTATACACGTCGAAGAACAACGGAAGGCATGAAACAGAATTGCGTACATACCTCGTAAACCTTTTTAACTTAAATTAAAAATATTATAAATTATTATTATTTGTTATTTTTACGTAATAATTATTATTATTTAATTTCACATACGAATTAAAAAAAACTGGTGATACAGGTTACTGAATCTGTCTGTAGGTACGTCAGGAGCGCATGATTTATTCAGGAGATGTGTTATCTATATATATAAAAGGATCTATATATATAAAAGGACTTGTGCTGACTGACTGAGGTAAGACGCACGCAGAGCCGTAACCGCTGATGGTAGAAACGTGAAATTTGGGCAGATGCTTATTTTCATATTCTGGACATCCACTAAGAAGGGAATTTGAAAAATTTTAACCCTAAAGGGATGAAATAGGGGTTGAAAGTTTGTATGGAAAAAAAATTTAATCTGTACCGATTTTTATAAAATTTGAAATTCAGACTGTTAAAAATATTTCATTGAATACGTGTTTCATGGTTTTTAAGAATTCCCCCCCCCTAAGGGTTCAAATAAGGGGTTGAAAGTTTATATGGAAAAATCTTTAAATTGCCACCGATTTTTATAAAAATTTAAATTCAGACTGTTAAAAATATTTTATTGAACACGTGTTTCGTGGTTCTTTTAGAATTCACTCATAATAAGCGGGCGAAGCCGCGCGCGCCCTCTGGTTTTATATATTATTATAATGTAAAAAAAAATGTTAAAATAACGTTAGCAATACTAACTGTATCAGGTAATATTGAAAAAGGTATAATATTTTAATATCGAATACCTCTCTCTCAGATACTTACTTATTCCGAGTGAATTTCGATTTTTGAATTATTCCAAATATTTTTTTCCTCTTAGGAAACGTGTAGGTATATCTTAGCTTAGGTACATTTAAAGAGATAAGATCCCTAATCACAACACGGTATAAGTCACAATAATAGCGTTTTATCTACCTACCATTAAGAAGCTTATTAGACGTCTAGTAGCCCCTGCGAGGTGTCGCCCGCTTCTTTTATATTTAATGTTATTTAAGTTTATTTAGGAAAAAATTATTGGTTCTTGGAATAAGGTATATGTACTGTTCTTATACAATTAATAAATCGCAATTTTAATATCTTGGGATTATATTTGAAAAAACTCTCACAAATTGTCGTATTTAATATAAAAGAATGTTTAGCTATTTCATATCTATCTAGGTAAATCCCTATCCCGTCAAAATTCCGGGACTCTATGTGTTGCTTCATAACCCAGAGGGGGCTATGAAGCACTAATCAATAGGGGAATTGTGCTTAAGATGGCATACGAAGATAAGATGACACACTGCCAATATTGATTTAAATATTTGCGCTAAGTGCGATCTTATGACGTTTTAGAGAGTGTTTTTAGATATCGCTAGTATTTAAATTCATTATGACGGAATGTAAACGCAGATTGGCAAGTAGTTCATGTTTTCGTAATTTTGAATAGCAGAAAATTTTTCTTTCGCTTTTGCTTGGTGGTGAAAATACACGTAAGGTAAGGGTTTTCTACTTGAAGTAATTTTTAATGTAAAATAAGTTTATTATATGACACAACTAACGCTAAAAGCACATTCTTACCCATAAACTTTTGTCACGACTGTTACAATTAAATTCACATATCTATTGGGTAAGATGACATACAAAACGTGAGTATAAGATGGTATACTATGTCATCTTACACTTATAAATAGGATCGATTAAGAAGCCAGAAGAGAAGAGCGTACTTAATGAAATTTCTCCATTGCTAAAGTGAGTTACTTCTACAGGAAAATCACGTGTGAACAAAAAAGTCAGTGGATCGCAGGTTATGACGTCTATGTCATCTTACCCTGTAGGTATGTCGTCTTACACCGGTCGACCTAAGTGCGATTTATGTTTGTTTTTTAATTTTATGTTGCTTTGATTGTTCTGAAACTACAATACTTTCGTTGATTATGATATGTATGATAATATACGCAATGTCCTGATCTCACATGACTTCATTTATTTCAAATATTTGTCTTGAAAGAAAAAGTATGTCATTTTAAGCACAATTCCCCTATATCATCGGTGAAAATTCCATAAAAATTACTTCCGCTGTTCTGGAGAAAAGTCCGGAGGAATAGAACAAACTACAGCATAAAAGTCTGTCTCTTAATATATTTATATGTAGATATAGATAACCTACAGCAACCATTTTGGCGCTGAAAATTAACTAAAAAAAAATTCGAAACTATTTTCAACGATACTGTATTATTTCTTATCCAATTAAATATATACGTTGTTCGCGATAAAATACGATTCAGATCGATCAGATTATCAACGAAATGGATATTTAAGAAGATTTCATAGGTTTAAAATATGGGAGCAGAACAGTCATACGCTGCGTAAACGTTTTAAGTTACGCAAAAATCACATATGAGTATGATATGAGTATTGTAATGTAATTCTTTATAATATCTATCCTCCAGAGAGAACGTACAATAATCACTTTTATATTTTACTAATAATAAAAAAATAAAAAATAATTAGCGAAACTATTTTACACAAAATAAAATTATTCCTTATTCAATTAGAATACATAAGATACGATGTGTACGTTATCAAAATGTGCAGTAACAATTATAATTTCAATAAACATATACGTTACATTGTAGAGATCAGAGATTTAATATAGCTGGACAAAAGATGACTTTAACAAATGATTATTTAAATAAATATTTTTTATTGAAATTACAAATTATATCTATATTTTAATGAAACAGAACATTTTTACATTTCTAAAATTACCGGTAACTATAAAGGTGCATTCAATACCGATATTACAAAAATACATGTATTTTTCAAGGTTAATATTACCTGTACTTTAAAAATATCGGTATTACAATCTTTCTACATTACTTAAACCATGATTCTTTTAATTAAAGCTTCTATAAACCCATATAGAGTGTTCTTACCAAACGCCTGATGTAACTTAATGGCAACAACTTTTGAATTGTATTTTAATAAGTGATATAAGTAATTAATGTTTTTATCTTACATTTGTCCTACCATTCGTTCATTTTTATTTTTTTCTAACATTCATCCTCGAAAATTACACGAATCCTCACCTAAATTTGCTGTTTTAATTATTACACCAAGAAGTCAATCTGCTAGAAGGATAGTTCCACTATATGAAACTATGGAATAGCCGGAATGCCTAATGCCGGAATAAGTGAAGTGATCAGTTAATTATAGGAATATTATTAATATTAACTTATTACTCTTTTCTATTCAGGTTACTAGTATTTGGCTATTACAATAATATGTGATTTTAAACTAAAACTATATATGATCCGCCTACATGATTATTTATTTAATACTCTGAATTACTTTCGTGTTCTAACATTTTCTGTTTGCAGCGTTCTTATAGTGATATGTTATTTTCTAAAACTTTGATATACGATTCTCGTAATTCTTATAAGGAGGTTTAATTGTTTTGCAAAAAAATACGACCTACATACATTTATGATATAAAAAATATAGCCCAAATCACTACTATCTAAGATCAGTTCAATAGTTTTTGCTTTATAAATATATGTAAGGACTTTTTTTTTGTGCGCTTTGCAATATATTGACAAATTTTAATTTATCACAATCACCATATGTTAGAAATGAATATACCAATTTGAATTCCGCTCTATAAAATGGAAGGCTCTTGGTTTATTTGGAGGATACCGGTTTATCAATAACCGTCAATAAAGCTTTCCCAATGTATAATTTCGCTCAATCTATACCACTGGGTTACGGCTATTGAAACCAAAGGAATATAAATAAAGAAGCCTGGCAGTTAGTCTGGATAAGGCGAAGATTTTCGATCAAAGGTGACAGGAGGTGCTCCTTGTAAAACTTCTTCTTTTTATTTAATTTTAAAATATGATAGCTCTACAGACATATGGACCTTACCTTGTTTTTCATACCATTAAATTTTTAGATTTTTAAAATTTTAAGTAATTTCTTTAAGCTTAAGGTAACTGCAACTTACCCGAGTCACTTTTTACTACTACTACAGTCGCGCTGGCCGGTTTCTTTCTCATCCCTGGTTAATAAGATATTCTTTTCCCTCCCATGTGAAAGTGAGGTAAAAGATATCTTTCAGACCTCTCAGTACTGGTGTCACCTTGATGTTATTAATAATAAGAGATCATGTATTGAGAATGGAAACCACTGACAGCCGTCAAGGTTACTGCCTATGGTTTCCACTCTGAATACATGCCCGTGAATACTGGCGCCCCCTATGACTGCATGCTGTCCCCTACGCTGTTTTTGCATGTTAATGACAAAAATTAGCACAGTAAACGCTGTATACTCCAGCCGTGCAGGTCTTTCTCAGAAAACCGTCGACGTAACGTAACCACTTAGAAAACCCCATTTGTTGTATCGCCAGTTTTCGTGAACACTCCTCTTAAAGTCACCCTTATGCTAATAGCATATTGAGCCTAACGTTTCGAGTGGTTCTCAGTACCGCGATCATCTGCAAAACAAGGCCAAGTTGGCTACAAAGAAACTGCTGGTTGTCGGCAGAATGAGACCCAAGAGATTGGTCGTGTATAGGACCCAAGTTGAGCCTCAGTCATATGGAGTACTGGTCTCATTTGAGGGCTGATGCACTTCAGTATCAGCTTAAACAACTTGATCGTATATAACGTAGAGACGTTTTACATCTGTGGAATCAGTAGAAACAAACCGATAAAATGCTATTGGTTAGTATTTTGTCCAGTGACCTAATTTATATTTATTACGGACCTAATTTATTTTTATTTATAATAAACTAGCGACCCGCTCGCGGCTTCGCCCGCTTTAACTACTGAATTATTCATATAATGTACCTATGTTTGCAAAGCACTTAAGATTACTAATGTGAAAATTATTGAAACCTTAATGCAACCCACATTTTCGTAGCTCCAATAAGGATGTTCCAATTGTTTAAAAAAACACACACCTGAACAAATGACACAAACAACAGAAAACTTAAACTAAAGAAATTATAAACAACAGACTACCTACTATTCTCTTACCCAAAAATACTTAAACGAAAGATGTAACCAACAATGCCGCGACGAAATACATTATAATTATTGGATAACTCCAAAATACGTGCAATCGCTTCTAAATTTACTTTGCTATAGAGCCAGGCGCAGAATTGAAGCATTCTCTCGTCCATCTCCGTAGTAGCTCCGAACGACATCTGGGCGTTGGTTCCATGGCCGTGGTCTCAAGCGATAACCTGCTCTAGAGCAGACACAGAGAGAGGCGTGCGGGACGGGATTGGAAAGATTATCAAATGCCATCTAGGCGGTCAACTCAGTCAGGTGAGACCCTCGGTTTCCTGAGGGAGGCCCAGCTTAAACGACCAAGGATCAATGCAAGGCTCATGAGTCGCATTTGGAGGAGGATAGAAAGTCCCTCGGAAGTCATCTGACGTCTGACCTCGGGCGGCCGGATATGCCACGGAGTGCTGCTCCTTAGGTGCAGGTGACCCGATACATTGGCGCAGCGGAATGCGTTGGACGCGAGACGACCAATGTGTACCTCCAGGCTTTCTATTTTTAGGTTGCGGTGATGCGTGGTGTTTATCACGTAGTATGGCGCCTACGTCACTCGACGGAGGATGAGGTTCTGGACCACCTGCAGGATTTCTCTTTGAGTGATACTCGCTAGGGCGATGTGATGTCATAGTGCGTAGAGAGCAGGTGACAAAATGCTGCCCTGGGGAACAACGGCAGCGATCGAGTCGCTGCTATACCTCGAACTCTTAACTCTCAAGCAAAATGTCCTGTCACTGAGGCAGGGAGGCAAAGCCATGCGCGACGTGCTGGGGGGTGCCGGCTCTGAGCACTTAATGAAGTAGGTCCGGGTGCCAGACGTGGTCGAATACGCGTACTACGTCGAAGAAGACTGCTATTGCTCTCTCCTTTCGGTTGATCGCTGTTACGGCGTAGTGTAACCAGAGTGGTATACCCGCTCGCCAAACTGCTCGCTTCATGGGTGGATGTGCGCCTGGAGAAGTGAGAGGAATAACTTCTCGGACAGCTTGGAGACTGCGCAAAGGAGGGTTATATATCGGTACCCCTCAGGCTGCTATGGGCTCTTCCCAGCCTTGGGCAACATGATGAGCAGATGATCATGATCCTTCCATGCCCGGGGGAAGCTAGGCGGGTGCGGCGGGTCCATTTTTATAAGCAAAATGTCGAGGGCGCGGGGGGAAGCGTGGAGGTCGGTGAGCCGTTACACAGCAAGAATTTTTTAGTATCGTAATTTCAAATCTGTGCTACTAATCAACATTTTGATCTACATTAAATGGCCAAGATAACTAATATTCTTATTTATACACTGAGAGTAAGGGATAACATGAGTCGATATAGCTTTTCTCTAAAACTATTTGTAATTTCGAAATATTGTAAAAAGCAAAATTTATCTTTGTTTAACGTAGAAAATTAATAACTTATTTAAAAGGGTAAAGATTAATATCATTATTGACACACATCCCTCTCAATAAGTAAATATATTTAAATTACTATCTAATTTCCGTCTCATATACGCTTTCATTACTAAGATTTAAACGATTTTTATTTGCATTTCTTGTTCTACGACCTATATTTGAACGACTTTGTCGTGGTATAATTAAATTAAAAACATTTCCTATGTTTAAAAGGTAAAGAAAATAATAAAAGAACAGAAGAAGAGTAAACAAAATAAACAACAGGATACTTAAACGCAAGAAATGATAAACAAAAGCCTATTTACTGTTCTCTTAAACTAAAATACTTATACGGAAGAAATTATGAACAAAAGACTACCTACTATTCTATTAATCAAAATAGACGAAACTAAATATATTAAACTCCAATTATCCAATACGTACAATCGCATCTACATCTACTTTTCTACAGTACAGAGGCAGGCGGGCGCGGCGGACGCGCTTCTATAAGCAAAACGTCGCGGGGCGCGGGGGGACGCATGGCGTGTGGCGAGCCGTTTCAAAGCAAGGATTTTTTGATGTTGTAACAACTTCTAAAGTACTTATTAAAATGAAAAACAGTAAAAGACAGTTTTGATCTACATTAAATGGCCAACGTAACTAATATACTTATTTATATGCTGAGAGTAAGGTAATAAATAAAACTTGCGCCAAAACTGCGGTTTATAGCCGGCGTGATATGTCAGCAATTAAATGCGTTTTTCTCTAAAACTATTCGTAATTTCAAATTAGTGTAAAGAGCAAATTTTATCTTCGTTAAACGTAGAAAATTAATAAAGTATTTAAAAGGATAAGGATTGATACCATTATGGACAAACATCCCTCAAAATAAAAAATATATTCAAATTACTATTTTTAGACAGAAATATGTTCACTGTAAGTTATCCTTAGAAGATACGAATATGCTGTCGCTGACTTTTTTGTAGATCTTATTAAGAGGAATAATACTCTAGTACATTGTTTTTATGTAGGACTTACCATTAAAGCAGCGCATGCGTGAAAGTGTCTCAACGGGTAGGACTTTATACACATTTATCATATTTATGCCAAATTACAATAAAATATACATATAATAAACCATATATAATCCTTCCCTGAGAAATACTCTACATAATGGTGAAAACCGCATCAAAATCCGTTGGGTGGTTTAGAAGAAGATAACGTAGAAAGGCCAGACAGAGAAAAAAATCGTTCTTATTTTATAAGATATAGAGATGTTTTTTATCTTTCATGTGTAGAATTGAATTCTCGAGCCTTTTCTTAAACGTGTAGAATATTGAATGGATTATAGAATATAGTTAATAGATGTTATAACTATCAATCCCAAAAATATACCATAAGCGGTCGTATTTCGATAAAAAAAATCATTTCAAAATCCATTTAAAAATGAAAATCCCGTCTTAGCCCTACGTACTATAAATAATGCTCATGCAAAATTTGAGACTATAAACACTTTGTTGTATTTTAAGGCCAGATTGCACCGTGATAACAGTATCAGTGTTGTATGGATCGGTAAAAATTGAATCTCAATTGTTTATTAGTAAATGTAAGACTAAATTGATTTATCATTAAACTGTTTTATGATAAATAGAAATTTTATTATTTAGTAAATATAAATTTATTAACTAATTTTCTGAAAATATCTACTTAACTTAACTCTACAAATAAGATGAGGCTTGAAAAATTAATATAAATTAGCTTCACGCTGTATCCCGCACACAGCAGGGTAGGCAGAGGGAACCTAGGGTTAAGACACTCCGTTCCCCACTTTCTGCCGAATTCTGGAGGCATTGCGTGTTGAGTGGCAGAACTCAACGCCGCGCTTAACCTCAATACCAGAGCGAAGAAATGAAAATATAAATTTAAGTAAATATTTCATCTCCTCGAGGGGGGAACGAACCCACAACCAGTCGGTTTTGCAGTCACACCTCGTACCGCTGCGCCACGACCGGCCTCAAAAAAATTAATAATTTGGTCAAATTCCGAAAATATCGAAAATACCGGGAGACTGGGATTTTCCTGAAGTCAGTATCAAAAATACTGGTTTTGCTTGAATGGTCCGATATTACGACATTAGGCACTTACGTCCTAATAATAACATTTTTATTAGGAACTTCTAGCACTTGTAGTTTCTGAGATTTCGTAATGACTAAAAAGTTTCACTATTTTAATATTGGCTCCATCATCAGACCAGCTCTATGAGTCAAAACAGCTTCTTAAATTAATTAAAAAAATAATTACTTAGTTACAAGTCGACCTAATAAAAAGTTTGTTAAAATATCTATAAAATAATTATCTAGTTTAGTTAAAAACTATTATAATTTCGTCATGTGTAACTTTTGTGTGTACAATAAATTGTTAGATAGAAATAGAGAGAATAAAGTGAGAAATTTTAGTGTCCAAAAAAAATCAGCTTCACGCTGTATCCCGCACGCAGCAGGGTAGGCAGAGGGAACGTAGTGTTAAGACACTCCGTTCCTCACTTTCTGCCGAATTCTGGAAGCATTGCGTGTTGAGTGGCAGAACTTAACGCCGCGCTTAGCCTCGACACCAGAGCGAAGAAATGGAAATATAAATTTAAGTAAATATTTCATCTCCTCGAGTGGGGATCGAACCCACAACCAGTCGGTTTTACAGTCACACTTCGTGCCGCTGCGCCACGACTGGCCTCTTCTTTTAGTGTCTAGTTTGATATTTTACATTTTGGTGTAAGTCTGAAATAGCTTTTTGCTAACTAAATCGGCTAAACATTTATAATTTACATAAAAGCCTATGTCCTAATTTCACCACAATGCCAGGCTTGTTTATTACATATTGGGCAGTATTTTAACTGGATTTAGTTGACATTTTTGTTTGAGTCAATCCGTTCTAAAGACAAAATTTATTAGATTTTACACAAGTTATGGCTGACTAAAAATTATAGGGAATTATTATTATTCTTACAGCGCAGGGGTAAGCACTCGCCAGGTTGTGGATTCGATTACCACCCGAGTAAATGAAACATTTAATATTTTTATTTCTTCTCTCTGCTAAAGACGTAGAGCGCGGCGTTGATATCTGCCACTTAACACATGCAAAAAGTGGAGCACGAAAGTATCCTACTGTAAACCGAGTGACTTAACACTAGGTTCCCAAGTTCCCTCTATCTACCCTGTTATGTGCGGTATAGTGTGAAGGTAAAAGAAATGTTATGTTACTAAAGAAACTTGGTTTTATAATATAAGTTCTTGAGGCTCTCGTGGAGCAGGATCACCTCGTCTGATTGTAAGCGCTACGTTTTGTTTTCGATCCTTACTTGGCGCAATGTATGGGGAATAAAGCGTAAAATAAAAAAAATAACATAAAGTATAACAACTCACACAATCTAAATGAGATTCATAGAACATTAGGTAGTTGCTAAAATATAAACAAAATATACAATATCTAAAATTGACGAGACGAAATCAATGTTTCACAGTAAAAGGCGCCGAACAGGCGTTGTTATAACGACTTGGCTGCAAGCCCGCTGGTAAGTGATGGGATTTATATTTGCTGTGATATAAAATATACCAGCAAAATTTTAATAAAAACGAAAGATAATTGAAGACACCATCCTGGCACAATGGGACATCCTCTAATTGTTTACACGATTATACTTGAAATTATTATAATATTTACTATATCTGAAGATATAGGAATTCGTGGCGTTGAGTTCCGCTTCCTAATTATAATATTTTTTAAAAAACCGGGTTAGGAGCTTTCATAATACAACTATCAAATTTATGAGAGGACTTAGCATGAAGACATTTATGAGTTAAGTTACGAAAAAAAAAATGAAAAAAAAAATAATAAAGATAAAAAAAAATAAATAAATAAACTCAACGCCTCACTTAGCTTTGTCAGAGCGGGCAACTAACAATAGTTTATTTCCAGAAGAAATTGAACCCACATCCATCGCAGTTTGAGTACACTGTGGTGTACCAGGTGTCCAGAGTCAGGAATCAATTTCCACCCAACGTTTTATTTATTTCGAGATATCGTCTGTTTTATGAAAAAACTCGAGCTTTTTATCGAGCCTCGAGCCCTATTAGACCGAGGAAACTTCTGTATCATAAGTTTTAACTGCGAATATTATATTTTGCGTAAAAATACGAAAGAGAAAAAAGATGACAGGCGTGCTCTTATAAAACATAATTTAGATATTATATCTTGTCATTGATACTGATTAAATACTCTTTGATTTACTAACAATATTCATAGTTTTATAATTTGATTTAGAATACCTTAAAGATTGATATCTCCACTCGATTTCGAGATAAAAAATATTAATTGCATTGTTTTTTACTTATATATTTATAAATCAGTTTCACGGTGTATCCCGTACACAGGAGGGTAGGCAGAGTGAACCTAGTGTTAAGACACTCCGTTCCACACTTTCGCCGAGTTATGGAGGCATTGCGTGTTAAGTGGCGGAACTCAGCGCCGCTCTTTACCTCGACACCAGGGTGAAGAAATGAAAATATAAATGTAAATAAATATGTCATTTCCTCGAGTGAGGATCGAGCCCACAACAGTCGATTTTACCGTCACACTTTGTGTCCCTGCGCCACGACTGGCCTACATATTTATATTGGATGTTAATATATGTATTTGTACGTATGTGCCGGATCATTCTAGGAATATACCTGTTTTCCTTAGCGAGGATTTGGGGTTTATCAAACCTAATGTAGTGGCTGGGTTTATCCACAGTATGCTCACACACAGCTGACTTCGATACAGGCCCATGTGATATCGAAGATGTGTTCCTTCACCCAAACACCAATGCTTCTCTTTGTTTGATCGATATCTAGTTTGTATACACTGTAAAGGAATACTTGAATATAGTTTTTATGAAAGTTCTATTTAATTTACTTGAGCTTGACGCTGTATCTCACACACAGCAGGGAAGGCAGAGGGAACCTAGTGTTAAAACAATCCATTCCCCACCAGAGCGAAGAAATGAAAATATAAATTTAAATAAATATTTCATGTCCTCGAATAGGGATCACACCAACAACCAGTCGATTTGCAGTCACACTTTGTACCTCTGCGCCGCGACTGGCCTCTTACTTGCAAAAAACATTGGCTCGAATTCTTATAAAGTTAAAGAAAAAAAAAATTAAATTAGCTTCACGCTGTATCCCGCACACAGCAGGGTAGGCAGAGGGAACCTAGTGTTAAGACACTCCGTTCCCCACTTTCTGCCGAATTCTGGAGGCATTGCGTGTTGAGTGGCAGAACTCAACGCCGCGCTTAACCTCGACACCAGAGCGAAGAAATGGAAATATAAATTTAAGTAAATATTTCATCTCCTCGAGTGGGGATCGAACCCACAACCAGTCGGTTTTGCAGTCACACCTCGTGCCGCTGCGCCACGACCGGCCTCATAAAGTTCTTATCATAATCTTATAAAGTTTTTATCATAATTTCTATGATACGTTTGGATTGCCATAATCAATGAATCTATATATATAAAAGGACTTGTGCTGACTGACTGAGGTAAGACGCACGCAGAGCCGTAACCGCTGATGGTAGAAACGTGAAAATTGGGCAGATGTTTATTTTCATATTCTGGACATCCACTAAGAAGGGAATTTGAAAAATTTTAACCCTAAAGGGATGAAATAGGGGTTGAAAGTTTGTATGGAAAAAAAATGTAATCTGTACCGATTTTTATAAAATTTGAAATTCAGACTCTTAAAAATATTTCATTGAACACGTGTTTCATAGTTTTTAAGAATTCACCCCCTAAGGGTTCAAATAAGGGGTTGAAAGTTTATATGGAAAAATCTTTAAATTGCCACCGATTTTTATAAAAATTTAAATTCAGACTGTTAAAAATATTTTATTGAACACGTGTTTCGTGGTTTTTTTAGAATTCACTCCTAATAAGCGGGCGAAGCCGCGCGCGCCCTCTAGTCTTACTATAAATGAGAAAAGGAAAATTGTTCTATAAATTTTAAAATCGAATTAAAACAAAATTTAATTAGCTTCACGTTGTATCCCGCATACAGCAGAGTAGGCACACTGAAACCTAGTATTAAGACATTCTTTTCCCTACATTCCACCGAATTTATCGAGGCATAGCATGTTGGGTTTCGGACCTCAACGCCGGGCTTTTGCCTTCGTTCCAGAGCGAAAAAATAAAATTATTAAAGAATTAACAATTAATTTCCTCAAATGGAGATCGAACCTATAACCGTCGCGTTACATCGCCTCTGCGCCACGACGGCCTCAACCTAATTAATAAATATTATACAAAAAAAATCTTTATATGCAGAACAAAATAAACCACGACTAATCCTTAGAAGCGATATTAATTTCCGTAGCTTACCCGGAATGCCACAACCTTTCACAACATTACCGTTTATAGTTGACTCAGTCTAATAAGGTGTATTCATACTGTTATACAATACATTATATTATGTTCATTTCGTGTTATAAAAATATATCATATATTTTTTTTTTATTTTGTTTCTATTCACTTTTGTTATTATGTAAGAAAATCTGTTAAGTTCGAGTCGGACTTGCTCACCGAAGCTTCCTACCAATTTCAGGATTGTATGTCAGAAATATACGTTTGTAATGATTGTTTTTCTATGAAATATCAATACTTGTATTATAAGTTCTCACTTCATAAAAAAAATCGTGTAGGTCCATAGAAAGTACCCTATAAGTTTTGATTGGGTGGCAAATTTGATACAAAATGTAGCAAAATCGATACATAAACGCTCGTATAATTGATATGACTTAGAAACTTGACAGATTCACAACAAAGTGAATGTGAATGGGGGTTGTGTTTCTACCTTTTGAGGTAAAAACGCAGACGTGAGGAACCCCAAAAAATAGATTGGCGCAATAGAGATGCGTCTGACCGTAAAACGTGATGATTGTAGGTTGGCCTCGGTGCTGAGGAAATTAAATATTTTTTCATTTTTCTCCTCAGCAAAATATCCTGCGGCGTTGAAATCCACCACACAACACACAATGCCATACGAAGCGGAGAATGGCGAGACCCATTAGATTATTTTGCTAAATACAGAATAAAACGTAAATCTGCAAATAATTTTAAGCCAATATTTTATTATATGAGACTTTACGTCCACGTCTCTAGGATATGGAAAATTCTAAATAGTTCAAGCGAAAGCCAATAAAGCTATACGTTCACATTCTACTATGAAACTGCATACATAGTTGTTATAATTTTTATAGTACCAGTCAAAATATTGAAAGGTATTAAAATTAGAATGACATGTTATAAATCAAAACCAAATAAATCAGTTTCATGCTGCATCCCGCACACTGAAGGATAGGCAAAGGGAACCTAGTGTTAAGACACGGAGTGTCTTAACACTAGGTTCCCACTTTTTGCCAAATTCTGGAGGTATTGCGTGTTGAGTCAGCAGAACTAAACGCCGCGCTTTGCCTCGAATCCAGAGCGAAGAAATGGAAATATAAATTTAAGCAAATATTTCATCTCCTCAAGTGGGGATCGAACCCACAACCAGTCGGTTTTACAGTCACACTTTATGCCGCTGCGCCACGACTGGTCTCATCAATAAATCAAATTCTAATTACACAAGTCAACAAAAAAAAATTTTTTTTTCGAGTCTGTTATTTAGTGATTATTTTCTGATTATATAAATCGAAAAGTAAACAGGAACTCCATTATAATAAATAAAGTTTGCTTTTGTACTTAATATAATGAAAAAAAAAAAAACAAAATGCCCGTCATAGGGGATTTCAAAATGGTTGGTTTTCTGGTGGGAATGCAAGGGGGATACACTAAATATCCGTGTTACCTTTGCTTATGGGACAGTAGAGCCGATACACTTCACTACCAGCAGCATTCATGGCCTCAACGGAGCGAGTTTCAAATCGGACAATATAATGTAAAAAATAAACCAATTGTAGAGCCTGATCGTATTTTAATGCCTCCACTGCACATAAAATTAGGACTCATGAAGCAATTCGTAAAGGCTTTTCGTCAAGACTCCGAAGCCTTTCAATATTTAAAATCATTTTTCCCAAAACTGTCAGAGGCTAAAATTAAAGCTGGTATTTTCGTCGGTCCACAAATGAAGAAAATAATGGCGAGTGAACATTTTCTTCAGCTCCTGAGTACGCATGAAAAACAAGCGTGGCTCAGCCTTAAAGCAGTCATTCATGGCTTCCTTGGTAACAAGAAGGCCGAGAATTGTGAAGAGCTTATTTCTAATATGCTTGACAGCTTTAAAGTCATGGGTTGCAGAATGTCACTCAAAGTGCACATGCTACATGCACTTAGATAAATTCAAAGGTAACTTGGGTGAATATTCAGAAGAGCAAGGGGAACGCTTCCACCAGGATATAATGAGCTTTGAACAAAGATATCAAGGACAATATAATGAGAACATGATGGGTGACTACATTTGGGTGCTCATACAAGAAAGTTCTGACGATTATATTAGAAAGACTAAAAGTATTCATTTTTAAAGCTTTTTTTGTATCATTTTTTTGTATTTTCATGTTTATTTGTGCTGTCTTTTATAATAAAAATTAATTAAAATATATAATTCATAACTTGTTTTAATTTTAAATATGATTGAGATTGAAAAATAGACCTTTTCCATAAATGTTGAAATTTCGTTCTGGTATCTACAAAAGCAAACTTTATTAGATAAAAATATTTTTTCTTTCTTTAGTTTGGCATAAGTAATCAGAATCAGAGGTACAGAACTCAGACTCAAAAATCGTGTTGACCTGTGTTATAATTACTACTAACTACTAGTAAATAGTGCCTGTTTTGTTTTATCAACTTGGAAATTCCTTATAAAACGAGGCTTATGTTAGGGGATAACTTATTTATTTATGAGGGTATAATGTCCACGATCGCGGCTGTGGAACAAATTTACTGTCAGGCGTTTTGTATCTACGCATAATATTATACTTACATCATACGTAATGTCATTGTCATCCAAAACCCTGTTTCGCGCGAAGGTTTTCAAGTATTCTACTTTCAATTCCACTAACTTTAACATCGCCCGTTAAATCTGTACTATTTACTATAATAAAATAGTAAAAAAGTGTTTCTGTGTATTCATTTTATGAAAAAAACTATTCATAGTGATATAAAGACAATAATAAAATGAAAATGTATGATTTTTTAAAATTATGTTTGTCTGTATTTTTAAACATTTTTAAAGTGTTATTCCACACTTAGGAAAGAAAAATACTTATTTAGAAACGTATAAAAATTTGAACGCAGCGGAACTCGAACCCAGTCAGTGACCAGTCAGTCAGCCACTCAGCCAGTCAGCCAGTTAATAATAAACAAACAAACACAAACTAGCTAGCTAACTAACTAACTAGCTAGCTAACTAGTTAGTTAGTTTGTTTTGTAGTAGTTGTTTGTTTTCTGGATCTACTGGTCCGATTTACTTATTCTTCAGAAGTGCCGTTATGGTGTACGTCTTACTTAGCCTTAAATAACAAAATAACAATAATAATGAACGTCATCGTATTGCATTAAGCGCGTGCGTTGCAAATATAGAAACATATACGTCAGTACATAGTATGGAAGAAATGTTCTATTTTATTAGTTCAAAAAAAAGTCCGGTACGCTATATATCTATCTCTTATAAATAAGTCACAATAAGGCATTTTGTGACAAAAAAATAATTGAAAATTGCAAGGTGATATTTCAACGTCTTTTATTTGATAAAGATATTGAAGCTTACGAGCGAAAGTTATACCATCATCAACGGTTTTTTATAAAGAAATGCTTTGTCTTTTATAGCATGTATTTATAACGTATACTTTTTGAGAAAATTTAAATTTTAAATAGTTCAACGCATCGTTTACGACCGCAAGTATAGGCATGAGTCCAGCGGGGGGCGCCCTTGCCGCCGATTTCGTCCTCGCAAGCAGCCATGTTAGTGCTTGCACTTTCTCAAAATTATTGAATATAATTTATTAAGATTATCTCATGGCAAATAAAACAATTATAAGTGGTATGCGAGCGAAGCCGCGAATGGGCCGCTAGTATTTAATAAATGAACCTCCCGTTAATTAAATAATTAATGATGTATTTGTAATATCACAGTTAGCTCAAATTACACGATGAGGAATACTTATTATTATATTGTAGGTCGTCGTGGTGCAGGGTCACAAGCATGGGACTGTAAAAGCGACAAGTTGTGGGTTCGAGTCTCACTCAGAAAAATGAAATTACTATTTATTTTTATACCATTTCCTCTCTCTAATAACAAGGCGAAGCGCGGCGTTGGAAGTCCCTTACCGAACACGCAACGCCTAAACACAATTCGGCGGAGAGTGGAGAACGGAAGTATCTTAATGGTAACGGAATGTATCAACATTAGACTCTCATTTTCTCTGCCTAGTACATGTAGTTCTGAATGTGCATAATTTAATAAAATTTAGCAAGATTATATATTTTTTATTAAAATATTCTTATACCGGGTAACGAGAGTTCATATAATTTTTCGTTTATCTTTAAGACGTCTGCACTGAGAAAAATTTAAACACACAAATAAAATTTGAGCGTCTTTCTGTAATTTCAAAATAACCGTGATTTTTCAAGTGCATATAGTTTTTTACAAGATACTAAAACACAAACAAACTATTTTAAAATGTTTGTCTGTCTGTCTGTATTTATGAGACGTTTACCAAAAGATAGATGGGGCTGTGGCGCTACTTTTTATACCGGTGTTCCCGCGGGATTGCGATTTACGCGGAAAAACGTTTGCACGTACGTACCCGTTTTTTGTATCTAGGTAAAAAAAATAATAATATTGAAACATTTTTCTAATACAATATTGTTAACAAGCGAAATCAAATAATATACAATAATGTAGATAACCATATTAAAATAATCAATGAATTTTCAATAAATACACAAAAATAATTAAATATATTAAATAAATATTAGTATAGTTCAAGCGGGCGAAGCCGCACGCGGGCCGCTAGTTTTATATTAAATTAGACAGATAAATTAGTAATGACTTTTTTCTGTAATAATGTTAGTTTTCTTATCTTAAATATTTTGTAAATATATTTGACATTCTCTTCCATAAAAACAATACCCAATACAAAAAACTATACTTATTAAGAAAACGTATAAAAATTTGAACGTAGCGGAATTTGAACCTGCGACTCTTTGGAAACCAATAAGTCCAATATTTTTTATACGTTTTCTTAATAAGCATTTTTTATTCCTATATATATGTGGAATAATACTTTAAAAATGTAAAAAAAAAATTGTGGTGCCCAATACTCAATATCCTGTTCATTGTTTATAAGTATCTAAGTGTTACTCAACTAAACTTGTTCATGCAGCTAGGGAACACCCATTGCCCAATGTCGCCCATTCATTCTTCGCTACGGTTCATCTCACAAGGTCTGTATCGTAATCGTAGTCGTGACACTATTTTTAAGTCCGGTGTGTTTCCCCGTTGAAATTTAGTTTTTTTAAATGAATATATTGTAAATTTTATAAAAAAAAATTATTTTATTTTTAAAATAAACATCCACAATTATTAATGATGGTGCGGCGTAGAGTTCCGCCACTCAACGTGCAATGTCATTGCGTAACACACTAGCAACGGATTGTTCTATATCTGCTATAAACGGAAAAAAAAGTAATGAAAATAAACCAAACGTACAAGTAAGGTTTATGTATTGATTTTATTTTACTTATACTACAAATATAAGATTGTAATATATATTTTTTTCTTGGATTTTTCCTTTATTTATGTTGTAAGTTCCCACTCCATGCCATATTTCGTAATTATAGGTCCACGGGAAGTGTCCTATAGATTTTGATTACGCGGCGAATTTCATACAGAATGCAATAAAATTTATGCACAAATGCTTGTGATCTTTTGATTGTGTTGACTTAAAACCTTTGTTTTCTCTGTGTTTCAAGACCACCATAGACTTGAATATTTTATATTAATTTTAGCTTGATATCTCTACGGCATTTCGAGATAAATGGTCTTGTTCAACCCATGTACATTTCTCTTACACAAACAGATTTGAGGTGAATCGTGGGGCACGAGTGGGACTGTATACGCGACAGGTTGTGAGTTCGATACCCACACGTCGTATTGGATTATTTAATATTTCCTCGCTATGGTAACGAAGCAAAGCGCCCTGTTGAGTTCCGCCACTTAACATGCAAGGCCTACAGAATACATCAGACAGTGGGGACGCAAGTATCTTAATGAGAACGCAGTGTCTTAACTCTACGTTCTCTCTGCCTATTCTGCTATATGCAGGATACGGCTTGAAGCTAAAAGAATACAGGTAAACTTATTTACACAGTTTTACCACACGTTTAATTATAATGTACTGTAAATTTTCTACGCTTTTACACAAAGGCTTCGTGCAAATACATTTTGTTTGTAATTTGTATATAGAACAAAAAATGGTTTGTTTTTTAATTAACAGTACCTTGTTTCTCAGGAAAAGATAAAACTTATTTCACTAATTTGAAGTGTGTTTTTAGGTTTCCGTATCTATTAAAGAAAAAAGGAACCCTTATAAGATCACTTTGTTGTCCGTCTGTCTGACTGTCTGTCTGTCAAGAGCCTTTATCTCATGAACGCTTGGAAATATCGAGTTGAAATTCAAAGCATATACCTAGATCTACAACCCCATGATTTAATTAAAAAAAATTAAGTAATTGTACTTAAAAAAAGATATTAAAGGGAATCAAAATTAATTAAAGCCGCTAGTTCAAGTGAGGTATCAGAAGAAAGGGCTTTGGCTAAGCTAAGCCTGAATTTCAGAGAAAATTTGAGATCTCCAATTTTTTAACAATCGGTGGGTGAGCCCAACTCACGCTTGTACGCTTTTTTTTTATTCCATTGCACCGTTGAGGTGTAAAAACCCTATAAAATTATTTTTATAATTTTTTAAAGTTCTTTATTTTTTCCACACTTAACAAGGAAAAAAATAAAGGTATATTATTTAATAAATTTTTAATTTAATTAATTTTAGTTCACCTAAATTCTGGGTTTTGTTTTT
This sequence comes from Heliconius himera, assembly GCA_021202915.1. NCBI lineage: Eukaryota > Metazoa > Arthropoda > Insecta > Lepidoptera > Nymphalidae > Heliconius > Heliconius himera. Next base: position 131,744 of record JAJHJA010001117.1, on the reverse strand, counting down.
GTTTTAAAATTATGGATTGTTCTTTTTTTCTTAAAGTATGTACCAAAAATATATGTTGCTATTATATATTTTTTTCTTAATAGCATGACGTGAAACTCCGACACGTCTACGTGATAGGTGTTAGTGGTGAGGAAATTACAACGCCCTAAATAGAGGACGCGTCATAGAACAGGAAACTTGCAAATGGAGGGGAGAGTACTGTACATACGTTTAAAAAACAAAAGAACCATTAAAAAATATTGTATATTTTCACGCTCTATCCCGCATGTAGTAAGATAGGCAGAAAGATTAGTGTTAAGACACGCTGCTTCTCACTTTCGGCCGAAATCTGGAGGCAGTGCGTGTTGAGTGGCGGAATTCAACTACACTAGAGAAAGAAAAAAGAATATTATAATATATTAAATAATTCACTTCCTCGAGTGGGAATCGAACCCACATATTTCTAACGTGGAAGTTGAGTAGTGAATGAGAATAGTTACTTTTTTTTTAAGCATCACACTGTTCCCCGCAAAAAGGCAGCAGGAAGACGAAACCTAGTGTTAGGACACAACATTCACCAGTTTCCGCCGAATTTTTCAGGTATTGCGTATTGAGTGGCGGAACACAACGCCGCGCTTCGTTTTGGTACCAGAGCGAAGGAATGAAAATATGAATAAATAATAATTAATTCCCTCGAGTGGCACCGAGCCCACAACATTTGCGTTTACAGTCACACGGTTGTGCCCCTGCGTCACGACGGCCTCAATGTGTCTAAATAACATCAGCTTCAGCTTCACGCTGTATCCCACACACAGCAGGGTAGGCAGAGGGAACCCAGTGTTAAGACACTCCGTTCCCCACTTTCTGCCGAATTCTGGAGGCATTGCGTGTATCCTAAATGACTTTATATAATGATGCTATTTCTAATGAATTTAGTAATGTAGATGACTCAGCTTGTAGGGCTACCCACAAGCTAACAGGGTCAAACCGCGGCTAAGCGTTTAAGCATAGATTATAGACTATCTGATCTACATATATACCTATAGGTTATTGGCCGGATAGACCAACCGGATTAGTGGATTTGACCATTTAGCCCGTAGTTGTGAGTTCAGTACCCCAGTGAAGTGATATCCGCTACCTGATATTAGGTATTATCCTTGCGTTATAAATTGAGTTATGCATGTAGGTACATACCATGGAAGTATTGTAAATTAACATTTATTAAAATAAATTATATATATTATTTTTTTCTTTAGCATCACGCTGTATCCCGCACAAAGCAGGGTAGGTAGAGATAACCTGGGAATCTAATTAAGAGATTGTGTTCCCCATTGAAATACTTCCGCCGAATTCTTGAGGCGTTGCGTTGCCTCGTTACCAGAGCGAAGAAATGAAATGTTAAATATTTCATTTCTTCAAGCGGGAATCGAACCCACAGCCTGCCGCGTTTAGTCACACGCTTGTGGCCACGACTGGCCTCTACCAAATATGTAACTACTAATTTGAAATATTTTGTAAGTCTTTGCAAAACGTATTCTTGCTGCTTTACATAATTTTTTATATAAGTAACGTTTGTATTACGGAATACTATAATAATTATTATGAAGGGTAGAAAGTAGGTATTTGCATAATGTTTTTGGCGTGTGTTGTATTTGTATGTATAGTTGTGTCTTAGGTAACTTTTGTATGTTATTTTGTTTAATTTAAAAATGTTTTATATTTTATGGCGTTGCTTTCATTTGTTTGAAAATAATAAAAAAAATAATAAAAGAGATTTAGTGTGATTTTTTTCTGATTGCGTCTTCGTTTGTATAAATTTGGAAAGTTAACATCTTTAAAGTTTAAATAAAATAAACATTTATAAGGTACATGGCCTTGTAGTTAAAAAATATTAATATTATTGATTACATTAATTCAATTTTAGACTTAATACACCTTTCTACTCAGTTTTCAAAATATTCCATATTGGAGTTTCCTCCTCACAACAGAAAGGATACAATAATAAATTCGTTACACCAAATCAGAATCCAACCCACAACTGTCGCGTTTACAGACATGATTTCCAACTGCGCCAGGATGGCCCTGTATACTCGTAATCTCGAATAAATAGAGAAACTATTGGACGATTTGTTTTATCTATTTTGAATTTCACGCTGTATCCCGTATATAGAGGGGTAGGCAGAAATAAAGTAGTTTTTGGACAATCCTTTCCCCACTTTCCGCCGAGTTTTTATGTCATTGCGTGTTAAGTAGCGGTACTCAACGCCTTGTTACCAGAGCGAAGAAATGAAAATATTAGTAAATAAGAAATCTTCCCCCAATTGGTAGCGAACCCACAACTGTAACGTTTACTGTCATACGTATACGCCACTGCGCCACGACGGCCTCAAAATTAGTTACAGATTAAAAAAAAATCTAAAGAAAAAACCAGAACTCACAATTTTTTTTATCACGAACTTTTATATAAACAACTCTTGTTAAAAGGTTCGTTTTTGGTATAATAGATAATAGTAAAACAGGAAAAGTTTTTCTGCTGGGGCACGCTTGGACGAAGTTCTGTGAAGTTGAGCGTAATCACTGTACACGTATATGAAATACATGTAACATGTAGATTTACATGTATATTACATGTATATTTGCTTAATGTTCATGCAAGGTAAAAACTATTTTATTTGTTTTTTTTTTTCATGTTTTTACTTCACAGTGTATCCCGCACGCAGCAGGGTAGCAGAGGAGGTAGTGTTAGGACACTCGTTCCTCAACGAATTCTGGAGGTATTGCGTGTTGAGTGACGGAACTCATTGTCACGCTTTGCCTCGACACCAGAGCGAAAAAAATAATAAATATTTAATTTTGTTTACATGTACCGTAGTATAAAATAAAAGTAACATAATTTGTACTGTTTAGATTGAAATATAGTCGTTTTTACAATAGACCTGTTTTTTTTATACTATCGATAAAACTTTTTCCATTTAACGTTGTAATTTGACAGATAATGGATATTTATGACTTATAAATTTGGTTGAGGCCAGTCGTAGCGCAGGGGCACAAAGTGTGACTGTAAAATCGACTGGTTGTGGGTTCGATCCCCACTCGAGGAAAAGAAATATTTATTTACATTTATATTTTCATTTCTTCGCTCTGGTGTCGAGGTAAAACGCGGCGTTGAGCTCCACCACTGAACACGCAATGCCTCCAGAACTTGGCAGAAAGTGGCGAACGGAGTGTCTTAACACTAGGTTCCCTCTGCCTACCCTGCCGTGTGCGGAGTACAGCGTGAAGCAATTTTTTTTAATTTTTTTTTTGAATTTGGAACCTACTACTTTTACTTTCTTAATATTTTATACATTCTACTATCTAACATTATGTTTTTTACCATGTAAACTCCTTTGTGTGTGATGTTTCACACACAAAGGAGTTTACATTGGCGAAGTGATTAGGCTCAACTGGCCCATTCGCCATAATCTAAACACAAAAAGAAGTAGAACTTTTTAAAGAAGAAAAACAATTATATTATCTTCTAAATTTAAATGATCTGAGGGAATCTGCACCACCGGAAAAAAACACTAATTTTAGGTGTCTACTTCTGTCTCTATAATTATAAAGGTCTAATTGATTTTAATTTACGATATAAAACAGAACTAAGAGAGATGGGACCAGTCGTGGCGCAGGGCACAAAGAGCGATTGTAAACGCGACGGGTGTGGGTTTGATTCCCACTCGAGGAAATAAAATATTTAATATTTACATTTCTTAGGTCTGGTGTCGAGGCGTTTAGTTCTGCCACTCAACGCAATGCCTCCAAAATTCGACGGAAAAAGGGATACGGAGTGTTTTAACATTAGGTTATCTCTGCATATCCTGATGTGTGCGGGATACGGCGTGACGCTAAAAAAAATATAAAAAAAAGTAAGCGAGATATATACAAAATTTTTGACAATTTATTACTAAGTTATAATGAAATTGGCAGACAGTGTATTACTCGAGTATCTCGTGTAAGAGAGTGTCATTGATAAATTATCTACAGCAATGAGATCACTGGGGCTCCATTAATTCATGTCGTGGTCAAGCCTATTTGGGTGGACAGAATTGAATTGAATTTTGTTTAAGCATTGAATTGAATAAAAAAATCCAATTAATTTAAAAATACGAGATTTAAGCATGTCTTCCTGTGTAGGTGATAGTTGGTTGCAATCTCTATTTCGGTTTTGTTATCTTATTGGTAAAATGTGTGGTTAAGTTCCACGGCTAAACAATAAACAAATTTAGAGAAAATAAGCAAAAAATGTATAACCCAAGTGACATTTTACTAGGTACTCTCCACGTTCCATGATACATATAAAAAAATAAAAATATACCTAGATTTACCTCACTCAGAAATATATATTTTTTAGCCTATCCCGCTGTATCCCGCACATAGCCGGGAAGACAGAGGAAACTTTCAAAAATAGTGTTAAAACACTACGTTCGAATTAAGACACTTGCGTTCCCGGCTTTAATTCTCGTTACCAGAACGAGAAAATAAAAACATAAAATAATCCATTTCCTCGAGAATTGAACCCATAACCTATCGTTTGTGCCCGTGTGCCACGACTGGCCTCAATCTGACCTCAGAAATAGTTAGTAGGTAGTGGAACAATATCCAATGGAACCTCTCGGTAGTATTGACCGTATTTCACTTGTCCCATTTGATAATAGCTCGGCGCGTCGGTAAGCACCTACCGCCTTCTAAATGGTATTGTGTCTGTATTATTGGAACGGAATAGAGTACCTATAGCAATTAGTCTTTAGACCATCTTGAATTGATAATTGTGGGTTCTATTCCTATTTGGGGATATGTTTATATTCAAAATGTTTCATTATGTATATAGGTTAGTTTTGGTAGTGTTCTTCATTATTGCGACACAAGAAGCCTACTCAATGCGTTAAGTAAGCCTCTTTTTTATTTATATATGTGAAACATATGATTGTGTGCATAAATAAATATTATTAATATTCATTTCCTCGCTCTGGTGTCGGGACAAAGCGCGGCGTTTAGTTCCGCCATTAAACTCGCAACGCCTTCAGGATTCAATGGAAATATCTATTATGGATGGTGTAGGAGCATGAAGCAAAAAAACATCTTCGCTCTGGCGTCAAGGCACGGCGTTGAGTTCAGCTACTCAACACGCAACGTCTCCAGAATTCGGCGGAAAGTGAGAAACAGAAGAGTCTTAATGGGAACAGAGTGCCTTAACACTTTGTTTCCAGGCTTCGTCTGCTTTCCCTGCGATATAACGGGAAACAAAAAAAAATATTTTTATAAAATCATTTACATAAACATAGAACAAAAATATTTACTTTTCTAAATGAAACAAATAAATTTAACTAAAAACATTCGAAGCGCACATCAGCGACAATGACCCGTTCACTATATAATACCGCAAACCGGATCCAGGACATTGAGGTGAGCTCTTGCTTGCAATTTCTCCACACGTACCACTTCGCTTCTCGATTTCCTTGGAAAATATTACGTTACTCTTCGTCATGTCTAACGTCATTCGTTGATTATTTTCGTTTGTTTCATAAAATTTATTTATATTTTAAAATTTAAAAAACAATAAAGAAATAAATAAGAATATAAAGATATGCAGATAAAAATATACAGAAAAAAATTGGAAAAAGTACGTACTTTTTGTAATAATACAGAAGAAATTGTACGCGGTTTTGTTATCTAATATTAAAAAATAAATCAGCTATCATTCATCATATCATTATTTTATATTAGAAATAATTGTTATTCTTTAATCTCTAATATTATTTTGGCCAGATCGTAATTCAAAAAAGAGCCCACCACTCCATTTTGCTACCCACATTTTTAACATCTGCAGATCTCAACACTGCCTAGGGTCTATATGTTTTTCTTCATCGACGTAACAGCTGTGCCATAACATATGTTAAGGATAAAAAATAAAGTAAATGTATTAATTTATTATCACAAAGGCAATTGAAGCCAGTAGTGGCGCAGGGGCACAATCTGTGTGGCTGTAACCACGCCAGATTCGATCCCCACTCGAGGAAATTAAATATTGAAAGTTGAATTCGGCAGAAAATGGAGAACGGAGAGTCTTAACACTAGGTTCACTCTGACTACCCTGATGTTTGCGGGATACAGCGTGAACAAAAAAAACAAAAGTAATTTTAAAATAATTCCTTACAAACAATGAAACATTTGAATACATATATATTTATTTGTTTAAAATGGTAATTAAATACTTTTCAGTTCTTATAAGTAAGTATATATATTTAATATTGTATAACAGTTTTATTGTGTAACATTAACGAGGGCAAGGATAAAATTACCGCAATTGTAATACGAATAAAATTATTATAAAAGAAGATTTGATTGAATAATATGCTTTATATTTTAAATACTAGATTGCGGCTCAAGTGTCTGACTGCAAATACGATAGTTCTAAGTTTGATTCCTATTCGGGGGAATGCCGTATTTGGATTTCCACAATCTGGTGCAAAGCCAAAATGCATTCAGTTTCACTACTCAAAACATTATATCAAGAAATAATTAAAAATTTTAATACTAGGTTCCCTCTATCCCTATAGTTGTATGCGGATTATAAGATGAAGATATAAAACTGATAATTTTATGCTATATTTTTTATTATACAAAAAATAGTTCACTTATATATCTATATTTCTTAAAAAATATATATATTTTGCCATCTCAACGTACTTAATTAATAACTTAAATGCCGATATCAACTTTAAAAAATTAAAAGATATCATACACAAAACTAATAATAAATAATTTTTATTATGCATATCTTTACACAAATTTTAATATTCTATATTTTCCTTTAAACAGAATTTCATAAATCCTTTGTTGTCATACTTCTGGGTCACAGCCATTTACAATAGAAATTTCCGCCCGTCCAGTGGTCTCGACTGCGTCTGACAGACAGATCAGCGACCTGTGGCGCTATATACCTTTGAGTATTAAAACCGGAATATTAAAACTCTATTTTACTGTAAAATAAAAATAAATTTACATATAGTTTTCCGATCGTATGGCGCAGGGGCACAGCCGTGTGATTCTGATTGGGACAGGTTGTGGGTTCGATTTCCACTCGAGGAAATTAAATATATACTGTTTTCATTTTTGATTCTTGAGGCCAGTCGTGGCGCAGCGGCACAAGGTGTGACTGTAAGACCGACTGGTTGTGGGTTCGATTCCCACTCGAGGAGATGAAATATTTACTTAAATTTATATTTTCATTTCTTCGCTCTGGTGTCGAGGTTAAGCGCAGCATTGAGTTCCGGTACTCAATACGCAATGCCTCTAGAATTCAGCAAAAAGTGAAGAGCGGAATGTTTTAACAATAGTTTTCCTCTGCCTATCCTGCTATAAGCGGGATGCGTGCGACAATAAAAATAATTATATTACAAAACATAGGAAAATCTAAAAATATAACGACGAAAATAAATCCTTACAATATAATATATTTCAGGTATATCTTATCGAAATCTCTAAGGAATAGGGATTCGCGTGGGTTTGCGATTTTCTCAAAGAAATAATTTTTCATGATAAAAACGTGGCAAAAGATTTAGCCGTAATTTTTCATCTTGCGAAGCATAACGCTAAATTAACCCTTTTGATGTTAAATACATTATTTGTTATTAAATTTGTAAGATTTACAAAGCTTTTTATATAAGAAATTTCAGTGCAAAAAGAAACACAAAAATCGAATTCGTAAATTAACTAATGTAGAAGCCGTCGTGGCGCAGTCGGTAAAAGGCCTACGGTTGTAGGTTCGACACCCACTCCTTGTCTCCCTACTAGTAACAAAGTAACGTGTCTCAATTTAACAGAAAGTAGAGAACAGAGTGTTTTAACTCTAACTTCGATTTATATATCCTGCTATATCCGAAATACAGCGTGGAGCTAAATAATATAATATAAACCACAAAGCTTTTCAAACCTAAACTATCAATTAACAATCTACGACACTAAAATATTTTTATCTTACTTATTTAGAAAAATACTTATTTAGAAATTTCCTAAGTGTGGAATAACACTTTAAAAATGTTTAAAAATATTTTTATCTTATTTTCAACAAACAAAACCGGCTCGTTCACTTTCCATGTCACCAAACACCACCGAATGAGTCACTGGTGTTATTTTTTTTATAATTCGGGTGCTTTCTCCCACACCTGCCGATCACGGATCCACTTTCCACTGGAAATGGGAGCAACGGTTCGCATGGCCTTGTTCCACCGCCAGCTCTGGCCAGTCTTCGTCAGGCAGTTGTAGGGATACACCGCGTTACCAGAGCTCGTGGTCGGCGCCAAAATAAACGCGAGTGTAGTGCTCTGTGTAGTGAAAATTGTATTGGATACTAAACAAATCTGGAGCCAAACGTCGTTTTACTAAGGTTTGTGTTTATATTTTTTGATTTATTTTTATATGTAATTCATATATAAATTATGAACGATTTCGCTGTAAGTGAAAAAATGTGAAAGTCCAACGAGATATGTTAGTTTTTTTTCGCAATGGTCACGCCAGCTGGCTTGATTGTGTGTAACATGATTTATTGCTTTACATTATAACGCGTATTTTATTAATTTATGGTTTTAATGCGATATTTTCGATGTAATTTCTGATTAGAAAACGTTCTCGTGTTTGGCTGTGATGATGTTACACGTCCATTTCTCGTTTAGTTTCTAATAATCTATACATGGAAGTAAAAGTGAGGTGCATTTTTTATATTATTTATCTTTTTTTTATTTTTTCTTTATTTTTTTTTTCTATTTTTTTTTTATTTGAATTTGATAAAAACTTTTTTATTTAGATCGACACAATATCATCAAAAACTTAGAAAAAAAAACTGTTTCAATCATAAATCTCTATGCTTTATCTTAGCTCTCTATTTTATACTTGGAGATTGACAAAGAATAGATATTTTTTTTATATTATTTAATTCGCTTTTCTTATTATAAGATAATACGAAATATGACAATATCTTAAATATCAACAAAACGGTACTATAGAGATGCCATTCACTATTGAAAATCAAGTACATGAAGTAAATAAATATAAGTACCATTTAAGCAAGTTTTAGTTTGCTCTACAATTACATGTTGGCGTGTCCACAGCGAAGGTCAGGAAATATAAAATATACATAATATTAACAATTAAAACATTTTTTTTTATTATTTATATTTGCATGTTACGCTGAAATAACTAAATTCAAAAACAATAAAAAAATATATATGTTTTTTTTTATTTTAAATCATTAAAAAACTAAACGCTATATATATGCTTTTTATGAGAGGAAATATGTCTTGACTCTCATGTTAAAATCATAAATAAAAATATTTTTATACTTTACACCGTAGTTGTTAACGTAGAATTGATAATAGGTAACGATAAAGGTATATTATTTTTAACATTTTTTAAAGTGTTATTCCACACTTAGGAAAGAAATTCTAATCTAATACGTATTGATTTGAAAGTGTTGACCGAACACTTACCGTACAATGTTCACCTAGATAAGTTTAGCTTTTGTAAAATTCATAGATTCATAATTTCAATGATTCCTGTTTTATGGATCCGTAAATCGTAAGAAAAAATATAGAACCCTTGTAAGATCACTTTGCTGACCTGGATTATTTATCTCGGACCCGTAAATCGTAAGGAAAAATACAGAACTCTTGTAGAATAACTTTGTTGACTGTCTGCTAAATCATTTATCTCGTATTCAGGTCTACGGCAAATTTCTATACAAGCGTAATCAAAATATGAGAGCGTTTATGCATAGTTTTGCTGCATTTTTTATTAATTTCGCCGCGTAAACAAAACATATACTGTACTTGCCGCGGACCAACAGTTGTAAAAATTGGCAAGAAATGAGAAGTCGCGGTGCAAATCAAGGAAAGCGTCCAGAGGGTCAAAATTTATAGACATTTTATAGAATAAAATAGTTACAAACTGATAATTATAGTTCATTTCATACTAAATTTGAACCCATTGACTTACAAACTCCTGAAATTGATACGAAACCCCTCGGTATGCGAATCCGAATCGCATTTGAGCAGTTTTTTATAACAAAATTTATGAAAGAATTTTTGATCTAGTTATAAGTCTGAATTAACGCAATCAAGATTCTCTTAAAGAGATTTTTAATTTAAAACCTATTTTCTTACATCCATCCATTCCAGTACTTTAATAAAAACAATAAAATATTCTGTTTTCATTTATAACATTCATTTTTCTTTAATATTATCCTGTTTAATTCTAAATTTGCTTGAAATTTATTTATCCTGACAACCAAATAATTATGACGAAATATTTAAACCATGAAATGACATATTGCAAACTAACTGACATAAAAGTAATGATTAATGCGATTTAAGATAGGCGGATTAAAGCTTTAATCGAGAGAAGATCCGCAGTAAATCAACCTAAGTCGAATCTAATCTTCCAATTAGGCTGTAAATCGTGATATTACTTAACTTAGGCTTGACGTAAACTCTACGCTCTTCTAATTTCTGTTTAATTATACGATATTTGTTAGTTGTTCTAAATCACGTAACTAAAATTAAATTCCAGTCGTGGCACAGCGGCACAAAGTGTGACTGTAAAACCGACTGGTTGTGGGTTCGATTTCCACTCGAGGAGATGAAATATTTACTTAAATTTATATTTCCGTTTCTTCGCCCTGGTGTCGAGGCAAAGCGAGGCGTTGAGTTCTGCCACTCAACACGCAATGCCTCCAGAATTCGGCAGAAAATGGGGAACGTAGTGTCTTAACATTAGATTCACTATGCCTACCCTACTGTGTGCGGGATACAGCGTGTACAAGCTGATTTTTTTTAAATTAAATTATGATAAAATGAAGATAGTAGATTCAAATTCCAAGTACGTGGATGTTTCTATTATAAATGATACAAAACACAAATGAAATTGTCACCTAAAAATGTGAAACATATATGAACACAAAAAGTAAAATGTTTTTCATTAAATCAAGGAATCATTACTTATGGATTTATCATTTCTTAATTAATCATTCATAATGAAAAAATCTCAATAATAATAAGTAGGTAAAGGCAAAAGAAAACAAAATCATTGCAAAATAAATGAAAGGAATAAAAAAAAATAGCTTCACGCTGTATCCCGCACACAGCAGGGTAGGCAGAGGGAACCTAGTATTAAGACACTCCGTTCCCCAATTTCTGCCGAATTCTGGAGGCATTGCGTGTTGAGTGGTAGAACTCAACGCCGCGCTTTGCCTCGACACCAGAGCGAAGAAATGAAAATATAAATGTAAATAAATATTTCACTTGCTCGAGTGGGGATCCAACCCACAACCAGTCGATTTACAGGCACACTTTGTGCCCCTGCGCCACGACTGGCCTCAAAATAAATGTAAGTATTATTTTGAGTAAATATTGAATACAAGCTAAATTTACCAGTTGCTGTGTTAACTGAAATGCAAATACGTAGCTCCAATGAAGCTAGAATGGTTCCAGCTTCTAAATGTCAGATAAAGCTCCACTACGATATTCGTATGTACCTATCCAAAATTTACAAACATCTGTTTTGTATTGATCGTACACACAGCTGCTAATGGACCATAAAACACGTTAATGTATTAATATTTAAATATTAATAAATAACAATAATTGAGGCCAGTCGTAGTGACAGGTTGTGGATTCGATTTCCACTCGAGGAAATAAAATATTTAATATTTTTATTTCTTCGTTCTCGTGTTGAGGCAAAGTGCGGCGTTGAGTTCCGCCACTCAACACGCAATGCCTCTAGAATGAGGTTCTCTCTATGTGCGTGACACAGCATCAAGCTAAAAAAATATACATAAATATAACTGCGCAGCAGCTCCTATAATAAATATAAATATATTACTTATTTTATTTATTTACGGTTGAAAGCAATAAGTAACATTATGCATTATAATTTTTTTTAATTTTTTTTGTCTTTATGGGGACGGAGTGTCTTAACTCAAGGTTTCCAGGTTCCCTTTGCTTACTATTTTGCTCTGTGGGAATAGAGCGTAAAGCTAAAATAAAATATACATTAACAACATATCTGATAAAAGAATCTTTGTTAATATTTTTTTTAAATAATTGTAAATTTTACAGTTCTTTTTTTATTTATTACTTATATTTTGTTTATGCTTATTTATTTTTGTTTATATTTAATATAATTTGGCAAACCTAAGATATTTAGCAAATTGTACGTGACAACCCTATTACGATCACAATATTATACAAAAATCTATTAAGTAATTTCTTTAGAAGATAATCCAAAGGCATTGCGAAAGGATCTATAAAAAGGACAAAGGCCGTACTGAAGAATTTATCTCTTAGGAAATCCCTAATTACATTGGATTCGGGACACGTCATACCTTTGTAAACAACTTTTCCTAATAAGTTTTTCTTAATTAATGGCCGAAATTTCAGACAGTATTATTTACGGCTGAAAGAAACTGGAGAAAGGTTGTTTTATGCTTGGAATATGTTATTTTTAATTTAAATTGAACAGGCCCATATTTTTTTGTTAATTTTGATATATAAGGTTAACATTTTTGTTGTGTAAGATAAGGAAAATTTTGTTGTTGAGATATAAGTGTTAAAATATTGAAATAATTGATTTGATTTGCACCTCAAAGCGCGGCGTTGAGTTCTGCCACTTAACATGCAATGCCTCCAGAATTCAGCAGAAAGTGGGGAACGGAGTGTCTTACACTAGGTCCCCTCTGCCTACCCTGCTGTGTGCGGGATACAGCTGATTAAGTGCACCTTTGATTAATCTTCATTTTTGCACAGTTTCATACAAGACTTTACTTTTTACTTCTCTAAAATATAATCAATTTTTCTCAATAAATAAATAATCAGATAATCCTTATTAAATTTACATTTTGTCTTACTATTAGAAGTACTAGGTCTAAAATAATAAAATCAGGAACAAGATGAAGAATTCTGCCTTTGTACGAGATAGACGGAGATAATAAGTCATATTCTTCCAACATTGTTATCTCTTTATATACAGAATAAATCTCTAAAAGAATATTACTATTGCGATATGCTTGCAGCGATTTATTATATGTTTATTAAAGTGAATAAGACCAATGCTTGCATTCGATATTGGCTCTTTTTTTCATTTCACGATATAAAACGATATTTTGTTTGGTTTTTATATATTTTTTTCAACTGCTTACATACCTGTATTATATATTTATGATATAGATATGTAAATCAGAGGCTAGTAGTGCTCGTGAGGCAGGAGCATAAGTGTGTTACTTTAAACGCGACTGGTAGTGGGTTCGATTCCCACTCGAGGAAATGAAATATTTATTTAAATTTATATTTTAATTTCTTCGCTCTGGGGTCGAGGCATAGTGCTTCGTTGAATTTCGTTATATAATACTTAATCGAAAATACGGTGTAAAATAGGGAACAGAGTGTCTTAACACTAGGTTACAATATTTCTTTTTATAAATAAATCGCCTACTTTTAAAACTATATTTACTAAAACGAAGATAAAATAAATAAATAAATATATATTTTATATCAGAATTATAACATTTCACTTGTGTCTAAATAAAATGACTGGTAATAAATTGTTCCATATTTTATATTTTAGGAGAAGGTAGACAGAGATAGATTAAGAGTACTAGAGTCTCAGCTCTCGACACTCATTACCAGTGCCAGTATATAAAAGTTCATTTTACAAGAAAAAACACGGAAGGAAAACGAAAACCACTCAGACCAACCAAAGGCTGTTGACTTTGTCGATCAACTCAATCTGTTTTACTTTCAATTGAGTTTGAATTTACTTAATCACTTTTAATTTACAGTAAAAATGGCATTTTTAAGTTTTTAGAGTTTAAGTGTAGTTGGGAAATATCTTTTTGTATTCAGAATACTTTTAAGAAACGTATAAAAAATTGAAAATAGCGGGATTTGAGCCGCGCCTCTTGGAAACAATCTAAGCGCTCTGACCACTAAGCCGTACGTTCTCATCTCCCTACCGAAAGTTAGCAACAACATAAATGAGTAGTAACAAGCGTATAAGAATTTCGGCTTCCAAGAGATGCAGATTCCAATTCCGCTTCGTTAAAATTTTTAACGTTTCTAAAAAAGCAAATAAGATAAGATAAAGATAAGAACGTATGGCGCAGTTGTCAGAGCGCTTGGACGGCTCCCATGAGGCGCGGATTCCAATCCTGTACGTTAAAATTTTTGAATCAAATCAAAGTAAGATCAATCGAGCTATCAAGCTCATAAGTAGAAAGTGTGTTCTATAAACAGATACACGTTAAATAAAAAAAAAATAACAGTTTTTACCGTTTTAATACCGACGTTTTTATTAATAACGCTAACTAACATTGAGCTTAAATAAAAAACAGCGGAATTTTTGCACTTGATATTTAGCTTTACATGGATTTTCACTTCTGCTTTTTGAATTTCAAAAGTAGACTATTTAAATAGTGAAAAGTGAATAGCAGAAAGCTAAGTATACAGAAGTTTCCTTATTGCGCCATTTCATGGCAGAGATTTGAAACTGTTTCATATTTTCTGTTTGAAGAATACTTATGATTTTCTTTAAAAGAGGAATTAAATATGTTTTTTTTTTTATTTTCATAACTATTAGTTGTAGTTTATATTACTTGAGTGGCGGAACTCAACGCCGCTATTGTTATCATTTTGGCGGCGTTGAGTTCTTCCACTCAACATGCAATGCCTTGGATTGCTTCGAATTCGGCGGAAAGTGGGGAACTGATGTGTTTTAATGGGAACGGTGTGTCTTAACACTATGTTCTCAGGTTTTCTCTACTTATCCTACTAGGTGCGCCCTACAGCTTGACGCTGAAAAATAATTGTTAGCTACAAATAGTTCTGTTAATTAATAAGCTACTTTTCATTGAATTTAAATGTTTCTAATGTAACTATATACAATTTTATTGTGATAAAAAAGTATATATTCAATCTTTTATATTTAAAATAGGCCAACGTGGCACATTGGGACTGTGGAGTTGTGAATTCGATTCCCACTCGGGGAAATGATTTATTGTTTATTAATATTTTCATTTCTTCGCTCTGGTAACAAGGCAAAGCGCGATGTCGAGTTCCGCCACTCAACACGCAGTGCCTCGAAAATTCGTCGGATAGAGTTCAACGGAGTGTTTTATCACTAGGTTTCCTCTACCTACCCTGCTTCATATACAATATAGCGTGAAACTTATACAAAATAATAAAAATAACTAAATTCAAAGCGTATTTAAACGCGTCGATTGTTTTACTTTACTTATTTTCGTTCGACGCGTGTACGTAATTCAAGTTCGTATGCATTTACAGTGAAGCCCTCTTTTTGCTCTCTATTGATAAATACTCCAATAGGCAATGCGAAAGCTAGTTCAAAGCTTTTACGAGGGCTTTTTTCGCTGAATTTTTAAAACCGGTTTGAGTGTATGGGTAAACTGAAAACATACCTAAATAATCTAACAAAAGTTATTTAAACTAAGTGTGTATTACGCAAATACTTCGCTTTGATAGTAAAAGTTTATGAATATAATATATAAATGTTAAAAGCGACGACGTGAATGCGACGGTTGTGGGTTCGATTCCCACTCGGGGTAATTATTTATTATTTATTTATGTTTTCATTACTTCGCTGTGGTACCCAAAAAAAAAGCGCGACATTGAGTTCCACCTGCCTCGTGCAAAAATTCGGCGGAATGTGGGGAACGGAATGTTTTAACACTTAGTTTCCTATATACCCCTATATACATGTAGTATACATGTGAAAAAAAAATATATAAGTATTAATACTAATATTATTAAGCTAAATAATGAAACGTAAGAAGAGCTATTCTGACAATCTCAAGAACTATTCTGACATTTATCGAGGAAGGCTATATTAGTTTCGATGTAATCCTCTATACAATACATACTTTTTGTTAAAAAAATATGCAATTATTTTCATTTAGCCATGGAAGTGAAAACACAGGTAATTGGTAAGATATAAAGATTAACGAGGCCAGTCGTGGCGCAGCGGCACGAAGTGTAAAACCGACTGGTTGTGGGTTCGATCCCCACTCGAGGAGATGAAATATATATTTAAATTTATATTTCCATTTCTTCTCTGTGGTGTCGAGGTTAAGCGCGGCGTTGAGTTCTGCCACTTTACACGCAATGCCTCCAGAATTCGGCAGAAAGTGGGGAACGGAGTGTCTTACACTAAGTTCCCTTTGCCTACCCTGCTGTGTGGGATACAACGTAAAGCTGATTTATTTATTTATTTTATTAAATAACTATATTGAAAAAAAAATGTCTTTAATATTTTTTTTTATCGAGTTAACAAGAAATAATTAGTACAAACAGCTTTAAAAATATTAAACTCCACATTTCTCATTTATTTATTTCAACAAAGTTTTATCAAATCAATTTTTCATTTCCAAGACTACGTACGTTCGGGGAAAGTTTGCGGTAATTTGCCGACGTTCAATTAAGTGCTTGTTCTACTTTGAAAATAAATTAGCAAATTGAATTGAAAATCTTTTTTTTATTTCCAATCTATGTAATGCAGTTTACAGGAAATAAAAAAAAATAAAAATAAATCAGCTTCACGCTGTATTCCGCACACAGCAAGGTAGGCAAAGGGAGCCTAGTGTTAAGACACTCCGTTTCCCATTTTCTGCCGAATTCTGGAGGCATTGCGTGCTGAGTGGCAGAACTCAACGCCGCGCTTAACCTCGATACCAGAGCGAAGAAATGGAAATATAAATTTAAATAAATATTTCATCTCCTCTAGTGGGGACCGAACCCACAACCAATCGGTTTTACAATCACACTTCGTGCCGCTGCGCCATGACTGGCCATTACTTTGAAATTTACAAGCAATTACTTTTAATAAAAGTTTTTCTTATAGTGGCGAATTAAGTTAGCCCCCAAGAGGCAACTCTTTAAAAGATCAAAAATTCGATTATTTTAGCCTATAAAAGATTTTTTTATCATTTAATGAATAGACAGTCGAGAAAGTAATATATACTATTTACATTTATATTTGCATTTTCTTCGCTCTAGTGTCAAGACAAAGCGCGGAGTTGAGTTCCGCCACTCAGCACGCAATGCTTCCATCCAGAATTAGGCGAAAAGTGGGGAACGGAGTGACCTAACACTAGGCTCCCTTTGCCTACCCTGCTGAGTGCGGGATACAGCGTGAAGCTGATTATGTTTTTTTTTTATAATATTGGAACGAAAAATATAAATACACATACATACTCTTTTGAAACATTTTAGTTCTAAAATATATTCAATATACGTAATAGCGTGGTGTAACAAAACCTGACTCAGACTGGGTTGTGCTGTGTTAGTGACACACTAAAGAATTGCAAATTGTAGGTATTTAACAGCAACGAGAGATTGCGAAATATTTAATCTTGAAATTTCTACAACCAACCATTTCTCGCTTTGATATTGTTTGTCTTATTATATATTTATAATTTCTTCTGTTTCTTTTAACTTAAAACGTAGAAATCAAGTAAAATCTCTTTTTTTTCACAGTTGCTTTTTACTATAATTGAAAAATAGTTGTTATGTTGAGTACTATCGTGGCTTCAATTAGAAAATGAAAGTATTAAGAAATAACAGTTCATTCCCTCGAATGGGGATCGAACCCTTTACCGTCGCATTTACAGTCACACTCTTGTGCCTCTGCGCCACGTCGGCCTCATATTCAAATAATAAAAAATAATAAATGAAAAAAGAACACAAGGCAGACGTTTCATCGAAATCTAAACAATCTACATCACAATGCGCTGCATATTCAATTTATTGGCATGTGTTATAGCAGATGGAGTTCGTGTATTGTTTTAAACATTTCCTTAAGTTATGATGACTAAGATTTTATACTTATTTGGACAATATTTTAATGTGAAATAAATAATAAATATGTATAATAATGTGCTCTAAGATATATTATTTTTTCTTGGAAATAAAAAATAATAATGTAATTTTTTATATATGTATGTATATGTATCTGGTTACAGTAAGTCTTCATGGCGTAGGGGCGTAATTATAAGCGTGTGATTGTAGCACGATGGTTGTGTGTTCGATTTCCACTTAGGGGAACGGATTATTATATATTAATAGTTTTATTTCTTCATTCTGTCACCAAGGCAAAAGCGCGACGTTGAGTCACGAAAATTAAGCGGAAAGTGGAGAACGGAGTGTCTTAACCCTAGTTTCATATATCCGGAATACAGGATGAAGCTGAGATATAGCCAGAATAAAATATCTAAATATTAAATAGGAGGATGTTCCAAGGCAAAACCTGGCTGGATTAATAATGCTAAGCCCATTTGATCACCAAATGCTTTAAAGATACATATCTCACCATCTATATACCCTAATACTATAGCAATAAAGCCTATAATGCAATAAATATAGTGACATAAAATGGGCACTCGTGGTAGCATAATATCACGTTGATAAATAGAATTGTGGCTTCGAATGACGTGCGATTTACTCTGGAATTTCTGGAAATGAAGTAATTAAACATTTAGAAGGAATCCAGATACTAATGGGACCCATTTAAGATATATTCTATTCGTATGCTCCACTTGGATGTCTGTCTGTACTGTCATTAAACGCTATAATGGTTATAGTAAGATTGTGTACTTTTTTTTTCTTTTCTTTCCTTAAATCCAATTTTTGCAAAAAGGTATTATTTATAGAAATAAAGGTGGGTATGGTTGTTGCTAAAATCTAATATAATTGACTATATAATTTCTTTTTATAAGCTTTAACTAAGTAGCAGAAGAGAAGTTTACTTTATGAATGTTTTTTGTAAAAATAATCATTTTAGAATGGAATCCATAAAACAGATGTAACTTGTGCAAAATAAAAAACACAATGGTTTTGTATTTTTTTTTTTGGTGTATCAAATTTAATATATGAGTTCTTTTAATACAATAATATTCCATTGAATTGTATAAAATAAGAATAAATCAAAAATAGTGAGTCGTTTCGCTATTACCACTACTATAGAATATTACATTTTCTTTGTTACAGCTTTCACAGCGAGTAAGTACCTCTTGTCCCAGAAATGGGTACAATGCACAATTGCACATTTATATAAAAATACATTTTTCTATAGCTTCACGTTGTATACAGTAGAGTAGGCAAAAGGAACCTGGGAACCTAATGTTAAGATACTTCCGTTCCACACTTTTTAAAGAATTTTAGAAGCATTGCGTGTTGAGTAACGTAGCTTAATGCCGCGATTTATCTCAAAGCCATAGCGAAGAAATATAAATATACAAGTATTTTATTTCCTCGAGTGGGAATCGAATCTACAACCAGTCCCGCTTACAGTCTATATCTGCAAATGTGTATATATATAGCCAATTACTCTATATGGATTTAGCTAAATTCGTAATAATTGCGCTGCACTAAGTAAATTGAGCATAAAATATAGGACATTAAATCTGTTCATTAATTATTACTATACTGTACTATGTATGATAACAAAGTGTTCAACTGGCTGAATGATTCAAATTTAAATATTTATTACTTTCAGCTTCACGTTGTATCCCGCATACAGTAGGGTAGGCAGAGGGAACCTAACGTTAAGACACTTCGTTCCCCACTTTCCGCCTAGTTCTGGAGGCATTGCGTGTTGAATGGCGGAAATCGACGCCGCGCTTTATCTTGACATTTATTAGTTATTTTTTTCAAATTATTTTGAATTATTTGATTTCCTAAGTTGAACTAATTCAATGAAACGTATGTGTATATGTGTATGGTTGCTACCAATTAAGTTGTTGGAAAATAAGAAATGAAAATTTATTTTTGCAATATTTTTTTGCAAGCAAATATTTTATTATAAAATTAGAAAATTAAATTTTATAATGTAATTTAAGTACAATATTAGTACTTACTTATATTATTTATCAGTAAAAAGTAAAAAATAAAATAAATAAATAAAAAATAACTCATGCTGTATCCCGCAGCAGGGTAGGCAGAGGCAACCTAGTACTAAAACACTTCGTTCCGTGCTTTCCACCGAGTTCTACGGGCATTGCGTGTTGTGTGGCAGAACCCAACGCCACGCTTTGCCTCGACACCAGTGCGAAGGAATGAAAATATAAATGTAAATAAATATTTCATTTCCTCAAGTGGAGATCGAACCCACAACCAGTCGATTTTACTTCACACTTTATGCCCCTGCGCCACGACTGGCCTCATAGAATAAATTCAAAAGAGTTAAAATCCCATTTATCAATAAAGGAAGTGACAAACCGTGGGCGTATCAAAGGTAACAATGCTCGTACAAGACAAAATGTACAATGCAAGTCTCATATACTGATTCCCACGCCACGTCTCTTTATATTCAGGTCGTTGATAACGTCTCTATGGTATTCTATTGTATATTATATACCTTCAAAAAAATTAAATCAGCTTCACGCTGTATCCCGCACACAGCAAGCAGAGGGAACGTAGTGTTAAGACACTCCGTTCCCCAATTTCCGCCGAATTCTGGAGGCCGTGCTTCTCAACACCGCGCGTTGCCTCGATACAAGAGCGAAGAAATGTGTAATGTATATAAATATAAATTTAAATAATAGTATTAGTGTATGTAAATATGAATTTAAATAAGTATTTCATTTCCTCGAGTGACGATCGAACCCACTCATGTTTACAGTTTAGTCACACTTTATGTCTCTGCGCCACGACCGGCCTCAATATCTTAGTATATATTAATGTTGTAAAACTGAAGAATTTGTTTGGTTGAACGCATTAACCTCAGGAACTTCTGGTTTGAAGTAAAAAAAAACTTTGTGTAGCCCATTTGTGAAAGGGCTATTAGGCTATACGTGGGGGAAGGTCTAGGTACAAAATAGTCTCCTATTATTATTCTTAAATTAGATTTTTTTTATTAATATTTAAGATAAAAAGCATTTTTAGGTTTAACTGATGCTTAACAAGGCCTGTCTGTTTATTAAACTGGGCTTTTGAGATCTTGTCCATTGAGAAAGGGTCGCGCGAAACGGCCCTACTTAATATTCCTTTGTTCCAAGTTTATATACTTTACACAACATTAGGACGTGAGTAAAATAATTATTTATTAAGAATTTTTATAAACTATATTTTAAAAACGATATCATTTCAGTATTTTTAAAATTAGTAAATTTTGTAATCGTAAGTATATAGTATAATGATATAATATACATATACCTACTGCAGATATTTCTATCTACTATTTACCTGAAAATCTAAAAAAATGTAAAAAAAAGAGGCCAGTCGTGGCGCAGCGGCACGAGCTGTGACTGTAAAACCGACTAGTTGTGGGTTCGATCCCCACTCGAGGAGATGAAATATTTACTTAAATTTATACTTCCATTTCTTCGCTCTGGTGTCGAGGCTAAGCGCGGCGTTGAGTTCTGCCACTCAACACTCAATGCCTCCAGAATTCGGCAGAAAGTGGGGAACGGAGTGTCTTAACACTAGGTTCCCTCTGCCCACCCAGCTGTTTGCGGGATACAGCGTGAAGCTAAAAAAAAAAAAATTACCTGAAAATAAATAAATTGTACATTTAATGACAATTAAACACTAATTGATATATCTGAATGCGACTGTATAATCAACACCTATGTATTGATAAGAAATAACAAGAATTCCGCTCCTATTCCGTCGTACGGTGCAACTTGAGCTTTTGTTATTATCTTCATCGCTGTTAACAAGAACAGTTCTCGTAGTATTTGCTTGCCAAAGATATTTTAACAGTAGGTATATTTATACAACGGTAAACAGGTGGGGAACGGAGTGTCTAAACACTATGTTCCCTCTGCCTACCCTGCTGTGTGCGGGATACAGCGTGCAAGCCAATTTTTTTTCATATTTATTTAAAGTAAAGCAAAACAAGGAACTATATAATGAAATTAGTATAAAACTGAATCGCGTGTTTCTAGTCTATTGAAACCTGATTAAATCGGTCAAGGTAAAGATATCTATTACAGTTTTTTTTAAAAAAGAACTATTACGTAAATTTTGATTTTAATTTTAACATTTAATACGTTATTATGTGCCTACCCTGCTTTATTCGGGATACAGCGTGAAAAAAAAGCAAGACGCTATCGTGGCAAAATGGGGCAGCGTAAGACTGTAAATGTGATAGTTGTGAGTTCAATCGAAGTAAATATTTATTTCCATTTTTCCGTTCTAGTAATACAAAAAGCGGCGTTGAGTTACGTAATTTACCACGCCCCGTAATTTACTAAGTCCCGAAATCAGACTTAAAACGGAAGCTGCATCAAGTTTTTTTTGCCCACCTACCCTACTGTGTGCGAGATAAATTGTAAAGCAAAATTTAAAAATATCAGCTTACATTTCATCCTAGACAAGTATGACAGTATGTATAAGTTAAATTAAAAATTAAATATAAAATTAAATTAGCTTCACGCTGTATCCCGCACACAGCAGGGTAGGCAGAGGGAACCTAGTGTTAAGACACTCCGTTCCCCACTTTCTGCCGAATTCTGGAGGCATTGCGTGTTGAGTGGCAGAACTCAACGCCGCGCTTAACCTCGACACCAGAGCGAAGAAATGGAAGTATAAATTTAAGTAAATATTTCATCTCCTCGAGTGGGGATCGAACCCACAACCAGTCGGTTTTGCAGTCACACCTCGTGCCGCTGCGCCACGACCGGCCTCAATATGTATAAGTATGTATAAGTTGCCATAATAAAATTAGCAAGGTAGCTTTTTTACTTACTTTTAGACTCATTTCGCTGAAAAAAAAATTAAAAGTTTAATAAATATAGAAAACAACAGAAGCGCAATGGAGTCTTTTTACGGCAGCTGTTAATTTTGTACGCTCCAGCGAGTAATTAATTGACGAAAACATTTCAATGGCCGTTATTGAACAAAGTTTATTATGTAAATTATTAAAGTTTAAATTTTGGAACGGCGCGGCGCGGCTGTTTCGTGTACGATATATTATATTGTAATTATTTATAAGCCAGGCCAGTCGTGGCGCAGGGGCTCATGTGACTGTAAACGAGAATGGTTGTAAGTTCGATCCCACTCGAGGAAATGAATATTTTTGTTTCTTCGGTCTGGTGTTGACGCAAAGTGCTACGTTAGGTTCTGTCCCTCAACAACAGACAATGACTTCATAATGCGGCAGAAAATGGAAAACGGAGTGTCTTAACGGTAGGTTTCTTCTGCCTGTATGCTGAATGCAGCTGATTAGATTTTTTTTATAATATAATATCGGAGGCTATGGTGAGCTAACTTAAAAAAATAAATATTTCTAAAATTTTGTTTGAAATTAATAAAACAGGAAAGATATAAATGCAGTAAATATATATTAATTGTTAGTATATTGAGTTCCTAAAAGTCTTTATTAAAATAGCAAGGAATTCTGAACAAAAAAAATTATATCTTCATAATGAACATAACATTCGTAATCCTTATTTTTACCAAATGTACAAAATATTATCACAGAATTTTTTAAATAAATTTAAATAAAAATATAAAAGGAAAATGTAAATTTGGAGTAAAAAGGCTAATATTTTCGTCGTGAACACAGCGCGGCGCGTTGCGTTCTCGCATAAAACATTATACACATTTCTCTCGCAAAACAGGTTTGAGCGAACTAATGGGCTTATATTTTTATTTCTTTTGAAGAAAACCACCAAATATCTTTTATGAAAAAAATATGAAAGTAACTGTATGCATATAGAAGGGTAAAGTGAAACTAGTGTCAAAACACTTTGTTCTCCGCTTTCCGTTAGAATTCGAAATAATGTGTGTTGAGTTGCGTATCCCAAGCCACAGTTCGTCTTGCCAGAGTGGTAAAAGGAAAATAATTTATTGCCTCAAGTAGGACACTCTCAGTCGGACGCTCTCTGCGTCAAGATAGCGTCATAATGTATTGAAATTTATTATAAAAAAGCAAAATAAATATATAAATTATTAAAAAATTAAGTAGATCAACATAAATTTATTTTAGGATTAAAACAATTTCAATAAACGTAAATTGTACAAGGTTGAACTTTATAATGTAAACTGTAAATTCGAGAGCATATATACATTTTTTTTAATCAAACACTCAGATATCACATAGTGAATTTAATTAATATATTAAATATATATTTCCTCGAGAAGGGATCAAACCCACTACCGTCGCGTTTGTCGTGTCGTCGTATTTACAGTCACACACTTGTGCCCCTTGTGGTTAAAATATATATTTTTTTAGCTTTACACTGTATTCCGCACACAGCAGGGTAGGCAGAGGGAACCTAATGTTAAGACACTCCGTTCCCCATTTTCTGCCGAATTCTGGAAGAATTGCGTGTTGAGTGGCACAACTCAACGCCGCGTTTTATCTCGAAATATAAATTTAAGTAAATATTTCATCTCCTCGAGTGGCGATCGAACCTACAGCCAGTTGGTTTTACAGTCACACTTTGTGCCGCTGCGCCACGACTGGCCTCAATATATAAATATTATTATTATTATTACCTTTTCAAATCAAATACATAGTACCGCGAGTACCATTGTACTTAAATTACAAAAACAAATTTAAATAAAAGAAGGTGAAAGAAAGCATTAAACCTATCAACTTATTAAGTTATACATATAAACAATAAATCTGTTGCGACCTTTGGTTGTCGTAAATTTACTTTAGACATTTACTCCTAAACTATCGCGTGACACAGCGACATGAATCCATGGCGTTTGTTCAATGTAGGGCTAACATAATTTAATTCTAATTGCAAGAAAATGGTTAAAATTATTTTACATATTACATTTAAGAAAGGCGTTGAGTTCCGTCACTCAACAGGCAATGCTTAGAAAATTCGGCGAAAAGTAAAGAACGGAGTGTCTAAACACTAAGCACCCTCTGCCTAGCTTGCTATATAATTTTATTTATTTATTCTACAGGCTTGTACCATAATAATCGGTGAGTAAATAAATAATATGAAATAATGAAACACTCCATTTGTTAAAATTATTATTATTTTAAGATACATTTAACTAGCAATGAAAAAATCATTTTCGTTAAATTACTCCAAAAATATTTCAAGCCAGTCGTGGTGTTAGAGGCCAGGAGAATGAGTGTAAGACTGTTAACGCGATAGATTGTGGATTCGATTCCCATTCGAAGAAATGAAATATTTATTGTCATTTCTCCGCTCTGGTGTCGAGGCAAAACGCGGCGTTAAATTCCGCCACTTAACGCAATACCTCCACAATTCGACGAAAATGGGGAACGGAACTGTCTTACTGAAAACGGAATATCTTAACAGTACGTTCCCAGGTTCCAACTGCCTACTCTGCTTGTGCGGGATATAGATATATCTATAGGCAAGTGTTAAGACACTCCGTTCCTCACTTTCCGCTAAATTCTGGAGGAATTGCGTGTTGAGTGGCGACTCAACACCGCGATTTGCCTCGACACCAGAGCGAAGAAATGGAAATATACATTTAAATAAATATTTCATCTCCTCGAGTGGGGATCGAACCCACAACCAGTCGATTTTACAGTCACACTCTGTGCCCCTGCGCCACGACTGGCCTCAATTTAAACAAGTTTTACAAACATTGTGGTAACCCTATGTGTAATCAAAGGAAATGTGGCAAGCAGGTTAGCTGTGAACTTTGGTGCCCGCTACCCGACGGGACTCCATTATTTCTTGCTGCTATAATTTACTGACTTGTAACAACTAAATGATTAAAACCGAAACGTTTATATAAACTTTTTTGTTAGAAAACCAAAATTATTTTTGATATTAGTTGACTATGCCCATATTTAACGTGTTTAAAGTCTTATTCCACACTTAAGAATATCGTCGTCGTGGCGCAGCGGCGCGAGGTGTAACTGTAAAACCGACTGGTTGTGGGTTCGATCCCCACTCGAAGAGATGAAATATTTACTAAAATTTATATTTCCATTTCTTCGCTCTGGTGTCGAGGTTCAGCGCGGCGTTGAGTTCTGCCACTCAACACGCAATGCCTCCAGAAACGGAGTGTCTTAACACTAGGTTCCCTCTGCCTACTCTGCTGTGTGCGGGACACAACGTGAAGCTGAAAAAAAAACTTAAGAATATTAATAAATTTGGGGCACGGGTTCAAATCCCGCTACGTTCTAATATTTATACGTTTTCTACAAAAGTCGAAATATACCTAGTTTTTTTACGATTGTTTATTACGTTGTCATTTCATTGTTGTTTCATAAATATTTTATTATTAACTATAGGTAATTAAGGAGCATCACATAATATAATATTAATTTTACAATACCTACAACCTTGTAATATAATAGAAAAGTATTTAAATATACAATATTTTTCATATTAAATAATTAATAAAGTGCACTCTACAATACAATATAGTAAACTCCTATAATTTCTTGGCTAATGTAGTGCTTGTAATTCATATTGGATGTTTTAAGAACTAAAGCTGAATTAAAACGCTTTCCAGAGCAGACTTCACTTATCTATCTAAAATCAGCTTCACGCTGTATCCCGCACACAGCAGACAGTGCAACCTAGTGTTAAGACACTCCGTACCCCATTTTCCGCCGGATTCTGGAAGCATTGCGTGTTGAGTGGTGGAACTCAACGCCACGTTTTGCTTCAACACCAAAATTATAAATTTAAATCAATATTTCATTTCCTCGAGTGGGGATCGAACCACAACCATTCGCGTTTACAGACATACACTTGTGCTCCTGCGCCACGACTGACCTCTTATCTGCTTCTTTTTATATCAGTCAAAATTCGCTTTTGTCCTTTCATTTTTGTTATTCTCACACAGTCGTATAAAGATGAGGTCGTCAACAATGCATATTTGATGGCGACATAAAATTATAATGACGTTTCATAATTGTATAAATTATTTTTAGTGCCTCTATAATAAACTGTGGTTGTCGTGGCGCAGTGGTACAACGTCTGAACCTAAACGCGACCGTTTTGCGTTCGATCCCCTCTTATGGAAATTTTATACTTATTTTCATTTCTGTCCGAGAAACTAGGTGCCCGGAACCAGCACCTCGCAAATGACATCCAATTACTGTAAACATTATAAAGTTGCTATTCAAATAACGCAAAATAAATACAATTTTTACAAGTTTTTGTCTTAAATATATATTTTTTTTATCAGTTTCACGCTGTATCCCGCACACAGCAGGGTAGGCAAAGGGAACCTAGTGTTAAGACACTGCATTCCCCACTTTCTGCCGAATTCTCGAGGCATTGCGTGTTGCCTTGACACCAGAGCGAAGAAATGGAAATATAAATTTAAGTAAATATTTCATCTCCTCGAGTGGGGATCGAACCCACAACCAGTCGGTTTTGCATCTTAATTTTATATAAAATATTCTATATACATAATTATGTTAGAGACGTTAAACAACAGATTTTTAAGTAGTATAACTGATCTAGATATGTGTATAATGCTAACTGATACATTAAAAGCGGGTCATATCGCACCAGCTCATATCACTGAATTCGATCCATACGAAATCACATAAATTCCTAGATGGAATGTAATTAGAAACATTCATATTTCGTTGCCGCTGCACCAATTTATTTTTTTTTTATCAAAAAAGAAAGAAGAGAAGCTAATCCGTACTTTTTTCTATGGTCGTTAAGGGGAAAAAATATACGTGTTGATTTTTATTCACCACGATAAACAGAGAGAACTGTCACCAAATATCAAAATAACGCAATCGATTTTCTGAATTTACGGTATCTTCTGTAGAGCGCCGGTACTCAACGCCGTTAGTTGTTTTATTCACAGCTGAGAAATGAATGTAATTGACTCTCCCACTCTCTCTCCCTACGAACGAACGATGTCGCTATGGTCACATAGAACAGTTATTTTTATGAGAAAATTTATATAAAATTTCGGTGATACTCCATTTTCGTAACTCTAAAATAGGTATTTATTTATTTAAGTTTCTAAAGTATGTGTTGGTGTAATTATTACGAAATGAACGCGTGGGTTATGAGGATTGAATCCTCAAAACCTACGCGTTCATCAGTATATATTGAGGCCAGTCGTGGCGCAGCAGCACGAAGTGTGACTGTAAAACCGACTTGGTTGTGGGTTCGATCCCCACTCGAGGAGATGAAATATTTACTTAAATTTATATTTCCATTACTTCGCTCTGGTGTCGAGGCTAAGCGCGGCGTTGAGTTCTGCCACTCAACACGCAATGCCTCCAGAATTCGGCAGAAAGTGGGGAACGGAGTGTC
Organism: Heliconius himera; assembly: GCA_021202915.1. Taxonomy (NCBI): domain Eukaryota; kingdom Metazoa; phylum Arthropoda; class Insecta; order Lepidoptera; family Nymphalidae; genus Heliconius; species Heliconius himera. Next base: position 103,480 of record JAJHJA010001117.1, on the reverse strand, counting down.
TTAACACAAGGTTCCCTCTGCCTACCCTTCTATGTGCGGGATACAGCGTGAAGCTGATTATTATTATTTATATTTCTAACTTAGATTATGTTTTATTCAGTTCGTTAGTTCAAAGTACTCGTATAGATAGCGGTATGCATTTTCAATATACGATATGGAGTGCAGTAGTAGGGTGATAGTAAAACGTGCTTGTTAGAGAAGTTTACGACAGACCAACTATAACAGCTACCGCTTTGAATTTCTAATTAATTAGTTTTATTTATAATTAAAGCTATATTATAAAACTTTAATATATACAAAACTTTAATATATATAAATTTAATAATATAACTATATTATAAGTATATAAATTCTTTTTGTCTAGTATTTTGTATTAATCATAAAAATAAAAAAAATAAAAGTCAGCGTCACGCTGTATCCCGCACAGACCAGGGTGGGAACCTAGTGTTAAGACACTCCGTTCCCCACTTGTATAAACATGTGGCTTGAAATTTAATTTAATGATTCTTTACTTTAAAGGTAATATAAATGTAAATTGCAGAATTAAAGCTCTTTTTATTATTTCATATCATTTATGAGTTAAACGCCAATACTGTTAATATATGAATATGAAGTTTTTTAGGTTATTTTAAAAAAATCAGAAATGATGTTACATATCTGATTATTAAACTATCACGCTGTTAATATTAAAAAAGTGTTAAATAATAAATATCAACGGAAACTACTGCTTTGACATATATAGAATGGAAACTCACTATCACGTTTTCACTATTACAAATTAAATGCAACTTGCGTCTGTCCTTGTGTATATACTAGCTTGCGAATATACCGGAAATGTATGACTTTAATACACATAAAATATATAGGTAAGAAGAATACTTATAAAAAATGTAATGTAGCGGGATTTGAACCCGCGCCTCTTGGGAACGGTCCAAGTTATTATACTTTTACAATTACCTACCTATTTTATTCATATTTTATTATTAAGTAATTTAATATAAGTACATGATTATGACTATCAAAACGCAGTGAAACAGTGCGGCCATTTATTTTATAATTGGCTGTGGGCGCGATCTTCACTCCTGTAAATAATATTATTCTCATTTATTAGTACTAATAACAAAATGCGGCGTTAAGCTCCATCGCAACACAGCATATATCGAACTCGAAAGCCGACACTAGGTTCCCTCTGCCTACCCTCCTGTTATAACAACAATTTAAAAGATTTATTTATGGTGGAAAAAAATAGTGTATGAAACTAAAATAAATAAGTAAAATAGAATTATGGAGCTAATCCGTCATATTGTCGGTTTTAATATTATATACGTATTCTAAAAAATAATACAAACCGAATATAAATCCTTGTCACGACGTGACAGATTATACTATACAATATATTATTTATTTTGAAAGATTTTGGTGAAAGGCAGGCGAATCTAAAAAAAAATCAGCTTCACGCTGTATCCCGCAAACAGCAGGATAGGCAGAGGGAACCTAGTGTTAAGACACTCCGTGCCCCACAATCTGCCGAATTCTGGAAGCATTACGTGATGAGTGCCAGAACTCAACGCTGCGCTTAGTGTCGACACCAGAGCGAAGAAATGGAAATATTAATTTAAGTAAACATTTCATCTCCTCGAGTGGAGATCGAACCCACAGCCAGTCGGTTTTACAGTCACACTAAATGCCGTTGCGCCACGACTGGCCTCTAAAAAATAAAAAAAAATACTTACAGAAAATCTTTAGAAACTACTCTGGTTTCTAAAACATTATAAGTTAGTGTTTACAGACTGGTTTCTCTCGTGTCCGTGTGTTCTACTGACCTGGAGAAACACGCTTGCATATCAGATTACAGCTATCCGGTTTCAATGCGTTATTGGAGGTAAATGTAATAAATAGGGCCTTTAATTTAATCTATTAAGGCCAGTCGTGGCGCAGCGGCACGAAGTGTGACTGCAAAACCGACTGGTTGTGGGTTCGATCCCGACTCGAGGAGATGAAATATTTACTTAAATTTATATTTTCATTTCTTCGCTCTGGTGTTGAGGCTAAGCGCGGCGTTGAGTTCTGCCACTCAACACGCAATGCCTCCAGAATTCGGCAGAAAGTGGAGAACGGAGTGTCTTAACACTAGGTTTCCTCTGCCTACCCTACTGTGTGCGGGATACAGCGTGAAGCAGATTTTTTTAAAATATTTTATATTAAATATTGCATTCGCTTCATAAAAGCTGAACTAAAACGCTAGCAACTTACAAACAGTATCAAATAACACTCTGAAAAATATTGTTTATTTTGAAATTCTTCATTCCTTTGTTGCGATAAGAGCTCAATATCACAATATGTATATTGTATAGGTATGTATGTACTAGTACAGCTTACTACGACTAATGTATTCACTGGCCGTCGTCCAAGGACTCCTTTGTCCACTTTTTGGCGTTTGTGTAACGTTAAACGGATTTGCGGAAAAGAAATGTATAAAGATATGCGGGAAAAGTTTTAAATATATATAAAGTTTTTAAAATATAGTTATGCTTGAACAATCTATATTTGGATATTGTTTTTTTCTTTTGGCAAAATTATAATAAATTATGGCCAGTTGTGGCGCAGTGTGATTGTAAAATAGACTGATTGTGGGTTCGATCATTACTCGAGGAAAAGGAAATATTTTTTCAAATTCATATTTTCATTTCTTCGCTCTAGTATCGTGGTTACTCAACCCGCAATGTCTCCAGAATTTGACGGAAAGTGAGGAACAAGTGTCTTGACACTAAGTTCCTTTGCCTACCCTGCTGTGTGCGGGATACAGCGTGAAGCTGAATAAAATAAATTTTATACGTTACAATTTTATGTGTATAAATTTAAAATAAATTTATACACATAAAATTGTAACTTAAAAATATTAACTATGATAATCATAGTTAATATCATAAATCATAGTTAATATGGAGCGGAATTTAAAAAATTTAAAGATATTTGATGATAACATTAAACGTCTTTTACGTAGTTTACTTATTTAGCAATTTTGTACAAGCGTGTGGCCGTAAACGCGACAGGTTGTTAATTCCACTCGATGATACGAAATATTTAATATTTTCATCTTCGCTCTGGTTTCGAGGTAAAACGCGGCGTTGAGTTACTCCATTCAACACGCAACGCCTTCAGAATTCGGTGGAAAGTCTTAACACTATGCTCGCCCTGCCTAACCTGCTGCTCGCGGGATACAGCGTGAAACTGAAAAAAAAATTACGCTTCCTGCGGAAAACCAAGTTATAATGTACGGGTGACAGTTTTTTCCCTCATATGTCAGAACAAGATAAAAATCTTCAACAAAAAGGTCTTTACCCCGTGTCAGCGTCAAAATCACAACAATCTTGACAAAAGACTAGTTCTTTATAATATGTACATACATCTGAGGCGAGATTTATTTTATTTTATATCTTAGATACTTTTTTCAATTTAGATATATACTATTTTATGATTCATGATATGACCAGTCGTGGCGCAGGGGCACAAAGTGTGACTGAAAATTGACTGGTTGTGGGTTCGATCCCCACTCGAGGAGATGAAATATTTACTTAAATTTATATTTCCATTTCTACGCTCTGGTTCGAGCAATGCCTCAAGAATTCGGCAGAAAGTGGGGAACGGAGTGTCTTAACACTAGATTCCCTCTGCCTACCCTGCTGTGTGCGGGATACAGCGTGAAGCTGATTTATTTTATTTTAATATATTATATTTAGGCGTACAAGTAAATATTTTAGTGACGTTCTTACTGATACCAATTTAATTTAAATACAAGTTTTAAATGGACCTAAATACAATAGATATTTTTCTTCAGTCTTGTTTTGGGATATCACACTGCATCGTTTGCAGCTTGGAACATTGATAGTTATAGTATAGGTACTCTGCATATTTAAAAAAAATGCTTGAAAATTATCATTTACATATATTTTATTATATTTTAACCATTTGTATGAGAAATGTAACGAGTTTCGTTTTTAAAGAAAAATTTAAACCGAATTATAACATTGCATACAAACATTTTAGCAATCTTTATTTTTTATAATTATTTTAAATGTTTACATAAAATTTAACAAAAAATAAACATAAATTATTTCTAGTGACAACCAAGAACCGTCTATGTGCTTGTGAAATTCATTCCAAAGGAATATAAATTAGAAATGCGAAATAGAGCTGAAAAAGGGAATAATATTGTAGAGAAAGAGGAATGAAAACTGTACGTAGGGGATGACATCCACGTATTATAAAAATTTATAACCGACCCAATTTCGTATCGCGTGTCGTGTGCTGTGTGCCATTATGCAAGATTATGTGTTTTCCCAAATTTGCGTTTCGTTTACGACTATAAATTATAATTTGTAGACCTTTCTGTATGGGCGTCGGAAGATAGGGACCTGGGTGGTCTGTGCCCAGGAATTTTATTAAGAAAAAAATTGCCTCGAAAAATAAAAAAAAGTGGACAAAGCTAATTCCAGGTCCCCAAACATAACAGCCGCTCCCAACCAAAAAAATATCTCTAGTTATACCTTTCGGCATAGTCAAAGTCATCAATGATCAAATATTTTTTTTTACTTTACCGCACTATACGGGTTACAGCGTGAAGTTAACTGTCAAGATGGAAATTGTAAACCATATTCATATGCGGAACATGTTCTGTGACGAACTTAAGATTTCTATTTAATTTTATGAGTGCTCTGGTCACTGAGTAAAGTATGTGATTCATTCCGAAATATTTTTCAATAATTTTCGATTTTGGGGATCGAACTCACAACCTGTCTCCTTTACAGTTACACACTTGCGCCCCTGCGCCACTACTGGCCTCAAAAAGAATATTATATAAAATAACCTTTTATCAACACTAAATCTCTAGTCTTACTCAACTTGTGCTTAATTACAAATGCGGTGTGCACTTTGCATAGCAGCCATTGCTTAAATTAATAAATTTACCCAACTAACACTATCCAGCTAGCTTTTAGATTCGAGTGGATCTATTTTACTTTAAATAAATTAAAAATGAGCTTCACGCTGTATCCCGCATACAGCAGGGTAGGCAGAGAGAATCTAGTATTAAGACACTCCGTTCCCCATGTTTCGCCAAATTCTGGAGACATCGAGTGTTGAGTAGTGGAACTCAACGGCGCACTATGCCCCAATACCAGAACGAACAAATTAAAATATAAATATATATATGTACCTACAACTCGTCACGTTTACCAATTGTGCCGCTGCGCCACCTATGTGTGCGGGATACAGCGTGAAGCTGATTTATTTTATTTATTTTTTATATTGGAAAATAAAACCTAAGAATATAAATATTCTGTCCAATTTTCTGCCATTAATACAGAAATAAAGCTACTTATATTTTGGCACTATAATTAAAAACCCGAAGTGCTTTTTCAACAACAGCTGATCGTAAAAAGCATACGACCATTATCTCCTTCACAAAGATACCATAAATTTTCTTAGTTTTTATATTACAGATTATGTAAAATAAGAAGTGATTGTTTTCTTTTAATGGTGTCAGAATTATTTTTCTTAAGCTTAATAACTGTATTTGCTTTTGTGTCTGAGGTAGTCGTGGCGCAGTGCCATACGCATGTAAACGGTTGTAGTTTCGATTCCCATTCGGGGGTTATTATTATTTATTACTATTTTTACGTCGTGGCTCTGGTACCGAGGCAAAACGCGGTGTTATGTTTCGCCATTCAACACACAATGCCTCGACAATTTGCCAAAATATGAGTAGGTTCCCTCTGACTGACTGTCTGCTTACACTGCTACAGCGTAATTAAAAAAAAAATTGTAATAAAATGAAAAAAAAAACAAAATTCAGATATAGCTGTTATTTTTTTAATATTTTTTCGATATCTATTTTAATTTCATAAAAAAAAACATTTCTTGTTATTGGATGGCGCGCTTGGCAAAAGTGTATATTTATCAAAGAGTGTGGGACGGAAATTTGATTCCAGCAAACGTTGTTGTTTTGAGGCCAGTTGTGGTGCAGCGGCACGAAGTACGACTTTAAAACCGACTGGTTGGGAGTTCGATCCCCACTCGGGAAGATAAAATATTTACTTAAATTTATATTTCCATTTCTTCGCTCTGGTGTCGAGGTTAAGCGCGGCGTTGAGTTCTGCCACTCAACACGCAATGCCTCCAGAATTCGGCAGAAAGAGGGGGATCGGAGTGTCTTAACACAAGGTTCCCTCTACCTACCCTGTTGTGTGCGGAATACAGCGTGAAGCTGATTTATTTAATGTGAAATAAAAAAATATATTAAATTATACAATAGAAGTAGTCTTAAAACCCTACTCAAGTGTCTAGTGACACAACACTCAATTCCCCGCTTCAGAGTATTAAGGGACACCACAATATTTATAACAATTGGATTCGAACTCGCAACTTTCACACGCATTAAGTTGAAACTGTACCACGATAGTCAATAAAAATATATTGTACACCAAATGACGATACAAGCTATTGTATGTTTGGCTTTTCAATTAACCACTAAAAGTGCAAATAAATTTCGTTATATAATGAATGTTGAAAATTGATTACAGTTTTCTGTTTTACCTTTTAATAGATTATTGTTTTATAATATATAGATTTTATTTATTTAGTTCACATTTGAAGCCTAGCAATATTATTTATTAAGAATGAATTTAGTGATATATTTCTGCTTTCTCTTAGGGACAGTGTGCTTGTTGATATTAAAATGTTTAAAAATATTTCTTAATTTTCATATTTTATTTAAAAAGATATAACCCAAAGTAACTTCTTTAATCGTATATCTATTCTCCAACAGAGAATCTAAACAAATCAATACTAAAATATTAAATTTAAATGGATAAATATGTACAGTCGTGGCGAAGGCGAAGTGAATGCGACAGGTTGTAGGTTCGATTCGCACTGGAGGAAATTAAATATTTAATATTTTCATTTCTTCTCTCTGATAACTAAGCAAACTATGACGTTGCTTCCACCTCACAACACACAATGAGAAACCGGCGGAAAGTGGGTAACGGAGTGTCTTAACACTAGACTCCTTTTACTTACTCTGCTACATGCAAGTTACAGTATGAAGATGAAAAAAAATTATATCTGAAAGCACACTTAATATAAAATAAAAAAGAGGCCAGTTGTGGCGCAGCGGCACGAAGTGTGACTGTAAAACTGACTGGTTGTGGGTTCGATCCCCACTCGAGGAGATGAAATATTTACTTAAATTTATATTTCCATTTCTTCGCTCTGGTGTCGATGTTAAGCGCGGCGTTGAATTCTGCCACACAATACGCAATGCTTCCAGAATTCGGCAGAAAGTGGGGAACGAAGTGTCTTAACACTAGGTTCCCTCTGCCTACCCTGCTGTGTGCGGAATACAGCGAGAAACTTTTTTGTTTAATATAAAATAGTAATTCCTAATAACGTAATATTATATTCCTAGAACCGTTATAGTCTATACCTACGTAATACATTTCATATAGCAATGGACCGCACGAGCAGCCCACAGTACCGTGGTAACGGTCCGATCCACTGGTCCAGTCTGGCTGGAAACTAGTGCAAGACGCTAAGGAGAGCATATCCAACTATCCATATATTTTACTTATGAATAAAATATATATGTTTTTTTGTAAGTAAATATAATTATTAACGGGATTTATTAGCGTAAGGTCATAAAGGAAAATTTTTGCAAGTATCTATAAAAATGTATAAAATATTTTATCGTAGCAGGATTTGAACCCGCGCCTTGTGCAAACAATTCAAGAGACGCTGGTAGAGGTCTCTCTACTTTAATAAGTGTTAAAAACATAAAAAATTGAACATAAAATGTTATTCTACACTTAGAAAAGATTTTTTTTTAAATGTTTATACGTTTTCTAAATAAGTATTCGTTATCTAAATAAGTATATACAAATCCCTGAGCCTCTATTTGTATCGAGTTTCTGTAATATAGAGCGGTGTGCCACATTGTACCGCTAACAGCAGGTCTCAGGCCCACTGTGACCGCGCAACCAACCACATTCGAAGCGTCCGCCATTACTTTTATAGGTACATTTGGTTAATAAAAAGAGGTTAACGTGGTTGCGGGTTGGATGCCATTCTGAAGAATTAATTTTTAAGTAAAATAAATAATAAATCAGCTTCACGCTGTATCCCGCACACGGCAGGGTAGGGAGAGAGAACCTAGTGTCAAGACACTCCGTTTCCCAATTTCCTTCTTTTAATTTTTAAGTATTTATACTTAAATTTTCCCGCAACGTCTGCTGTTTAGCTGTGTTATAAAATTATAATAATTTATTCTAAAGTTACGTATCTTCGGTAAATTTAGATTCAGTTTGAAGATTAATAACATTTTTAATAATTGAAAAGTATGTAATTTATATAACAGGCCATAATAACCTTTGTGAGAGTTCTTTTCGTTTTCTTTTTTATAAAATCTCAATAAATTAAACCGGTTTACCCTTAAAAGCAAAATTTTGAACTTGAAATAGAGCTCCCAGAAACATTTAAAACCTTGTCGATAATATTGAACACGCTAAGGAAAGTAATTTTCATTTATGAATGTACATAGATTATTTTTATTTGTATATTTTTTAAAAGTATCGGTTTTAATTACAAATATATGCACTAGTGCAAAAATTAAACAAAAAAATATGTGTTCTCTATTTCTAATGTATGACATAAACCTATGTATATATAGTATTAAATACGTTATAGATAGTTTAAAATATATATATTATGTTGACAATTCTGCGTCTTTATGTTACGCTTCGCTTGACCCAAATTTATACTGTTGCCAAAAAAGGTGGCATCGATATCTATTAAATGATTTTTCATCTTTATGTGCCTTTAAATAACTATGAACTTAATAGTAACGTTAAATTTATTTCAAACGCGCCGCCTTGAATATAAAAGTATCCTTTTATTTCTTCGCTCTGGCACCAACGCAAAAGTCCGGTGTTGAGTTCCGCCACTTAACTGCGTGTTAAAAACTGTGCCTCAAAAAATTCGGCGGAAAGTGGGGAAGGGAATGTCTTATCACTATGTTCCTCTGGCTGCCCTGTTGTGTGCGGGATACAGCGTGAAGCTGATTTTATTCACTTAGATTTAATTTATTATTTTATGATCATTCCAAATCGTTGGTTCCAATTTTTCTAATAAAATTATAACAAATTTTCTAATAACTATAATTTTTCTAATTATATACATCATTTAAGCTAAGTATAAAAAAAATTAAAAAAATATGTATATGTATTTTCCATTTTTATTAACTACATTCTACTATGAGACCAGTCGTGGGGCAGGAGCGCAAGGGTGTGAATGAAAATGCGAAAATGGAGAACGGTAGTGTCTCAATGAGAACGGCATAACTTAACATAAGGTTCCCAGTCTCCCCTTGCCTTCATTGCTATGTGAAGATACAACTTGAAGCTGATATAAATAAGAACATTATTTAATTTTAGCATAAGTTCTTCATACATTTTCTCGGTAACTAAAACCGATGTTAAAACATTTAGGAATATTCAGTATATACGGTTCATACATTTTATGGCTCACCAAAATTATGTTAATTTCTTATACAAATATAAGTGTAACTTTCACTATCAATTCTCAAATCGTGTTTCGCATTCCTTTGTAGAAAATAAAGGTATGAGAAACACGATTTTGATTTTGAACATTCATTTTTTTTTAAGTATGTCATGCATATCGAGTTGCGACACTGATTCCTGGTTTTATCGCGTTTGTACGTTTGTACGCTATTGTTTTTGAGTTTTTTGAGTTGAATTCATTTGTTAGAGTTTTTATATTAAAATTTGTGAGGTAGAGGTGTAGAGGCAGGGGCACAAGGTGTGACTGTAAAACCGACTGGTAGTGGGTTCGATCCCCACTCGAGGATATGAAATATTTACTTAAATGTATATTTCCCATTTCTTCGCTCTGGTGTCGAGGACAAGCGCGGCGTTGAGTTCTGCACTCAACACTCAATACCTCCAGGAATCAGCAAAAAGTGGGGAACGGAGTGTCTTAACACTAGGTTTCCTCTGCCTACACTGCACTGCCCTGCAGTGTGCGGGATACAACGTGAAGCTAATTTATTTTTAATTTATCTTTTATTTTTTGTAAGGTTACTTAGATCGTAATTTCCCTTCTAAGTTCGGTAAAAAATTAAAATCGGAATGATTTACCATAAGATTAATGTTTTACCATTCTCCTTCTCAACCTTGTAAGTTATTGTATGACTGATAGATCCTTATATGATAAGAATTTTTGAGGGAGGTTTTAATTAATCTTATATAAAAGATCAAAAATAAAAAACCAATGCTTCACGCTGTATCCCGCACACAAGAGGTAGGCAGAGTGAACATAGTGATAAGAAACTCCGTTCCCCACTTTCCGTCAAATTTTTGGGCATTGCGTGTTATGTGGCGGAACTCAAAGCCGGGCTTTTGCTTTGGTGCCAGAGCGAAGAAATGAAAATGTTAAGAAATAATAATCATTCAACCACAAGAATGTGGTTGAAACACCATGGTTGTGGGTTCGATCCCTAATCGAAGGAATGACTATAAAGAAGAATATAGAGAAGAATATAGATATATTAAAACTATATTAAAAGATAAAAAGGTTATATAGCCTGTTCAAGTGTGATTATAAAAAAAATAGGACACACCGTCCTTATTAAAGAACTATATATACTAAAAAATATTATTATTTAAATATTTTAACACAAAATTTAAAAATATTTTTTTCTTGCAGGTAAATATTGCTTCTGAAACAAAATACACTACGTATATCAAAAAGTAGAGCGATATTAAACCACCAAAGAGCTCTTATTCCGAACAAGTAAGTGGCTGAAATAATTGCATTAATATTTAAATTAGGTATGTGCAGTAGTGGTGGTAAATATGGAAGCGGAATATAAATATGTCAATGATCCATGTCGATCGCTGTGATGGTGAACGAGCTTTATAATTACAATGGAAACTATAAACCTATCATATTACTATAATGCATTGTAAAAAATGTATTAAAAAATCAGCTTCACGCTGAATCCAGCTCACAGCAGGGTAGACAGAGGGAACCTAGTGTTAAGTAAGACACTCCGTGCTCCACAAAATCCCCCAAAAATGTATACCTAGATATATTGATTGGTCGTCGTGACGCAGGGTTATAAGAGTGTGATTGTAACGCGACGGTTGTGGATTCGATCCCCACTCAGGGGAATTAATATTTTCATTTCTCCGTTCTGGCACCAAGGCAAAACCTGTCGTTGATTTCCGCCACTCAACATGCAGTACCTAGAATAAATTGGCTAAAGTCTGTTAATACTATATATTAACAGACTGCGTTACAGCGTTGCGATACAGCGTGAAGCTGATTAAGGTATATTGATTTTCCTTTTTTTTTATTTCACGCTGTAACCCGCATATATCATGGTAGGCAAAGTGAACCTGCATTAGTGTTATGACACTCCGTTCTAATTAACACGCTTCCGTTCTCCACTTTACGCAATTAACACGATGTTAGAACTTACAATACGGCTCTACGGGAAGTACCATAGGTGGTCATTACGCGAAGTATTGCATACAAAATGAAGTAAAAACGATGCATGAAGAAGTGTTAGAAGCTTTATTATTTCTGTGTTCCAATGGACTGTATTTGATAGTTATTAACTTCAGCTTGATACCTAGACGGACAGACGGGCAACTGTAAGCTGATTCTGTAAGTTACGTATTTTTCTTTTGAGGTTCTCTTGGAACCCTAAAACATTGAAAAAAGCAAAGAACTCGACCGCACCGACAGACTAAAAAGATAACAACTTTAAAATACTTTTGAATTACGTCAAGAAGAATCGATACACACAGACAAATCATATTTTTCTTTAATTAACAACCTAAGCTTATAAAAATATCAGCTTATGAAAATCGACAGGTTGTGGGTTCGATCCCCACTCGAGGAAGTGAAATATTTAATTACATTTATATTTTTCATTTCTTCGCTCGAGGCAAAGCGCGGCTTTGAGTTCCGCTACTCAAAACGCAATGCTTTCAGACCTCAGCGAAAAGTGGGGAACGGAGTGTCTTAACACTAGGTTCCCTCTGCCTACCCTGCTGTGTGCGAGATACAGCGTGAAGCTGATATATATAAATAACATACAATTCACGATAAAAGATAGAAAGAAAAAGAAAAAAATATTTATTTCACTATTTACCCAGCAAAACAGTTACAACGAGTGATTTTCCCAGCGCATCAACGCACAGGTCGTCGACCTCGTAACGGATGCGCACAGCAAATGAAATCATAGTTGCGTTTGCGCCTAATTCGTACGTAATTCCCCAGTAGTTAACTATATAATGGTTTTGTTTCAATAATTTCGTTATATTGTTGTTTTATAGTATAAAGTTTGTGTATATACTGGTTGTGGGTTCGATACCCACTTAAAGAAATATTTTTATTTCTTCGCTCTGGTGTCGAGGCAAAGCGCTTCGTTGAGCTCCGCCACTCAACACGCAATGCATCCAGAATTCGGTGAAAAGTGGGGAACGGAGTGTCTTATCACTAGGTTCCCTCTGCCTATCTTACTTTGTGCGGGATACAGCGTGCAGTTGATGTATTTTTATATACGTATTTAATGTTATAATTGCATTTTCTTTTTGTTTGTTCGCCACACATTTTTCGTGTTTTTGCAGGGCACAAAAAACGTAGTCGCTTAAATTTTATTATTAAAAGTACATATTTTTAATAAACTAAACATCTAAACTTTTAAAATCGGTAACTTTTAGTGCAATATTTTCATAATACTAGTACAGTTATAAAGGAAAACATATTTTTTTAATGAAATTTAAATATTCCGAAATAACAAGGCAAAGTTATGAAATTCGTTAAAACAAAAAGAAATGACTTTAAAGTTTAAACGCTAATAGCATGAAGTTGACTATTACGTAACCTGTTCACGGTCAAACCACTTTCACTGAAGCTACATTTTAGAAGAAACAATGTGATAGAATAGATGTAAAAATAGAAAAGATAGAAAAGAGGTTAAAACTTTTGCTTGGTGCAAAATCACGGAACCGGGTCAAGCACTGCAACTGAAGACGTTGATTGTTACCGTCGAGACTCTTCATATGAGAAGGTGCATATCGCAACGCCCGAGGAGCCCTTCAGTTTTAATGTGTTGGCTACCTACTGTGGGGAACTGTCAACTTATATGAAATAATAAAAAAAACTAAATGAAGAAAAATCAGCTTCACGCTGTATCCCGCACAAGGCAGGGTAGGCAGAGGGAACTTAGTGTTAAGACACTCCATTCCCCACTTTCCGCCGAGTTCTGGAGGCATTGCATGTTGAGTGGCGGAACTTAACGGCTTTTCATTAATATCCACTATATAAAAAATATAAATAAATGCTGTAAAAATATAAATAGTAGTGAAACTTCCATCAACTAAATCATCTATTTTATTTGCTATTAATATGTCTTTGAACTCTGTTATTATTTTAGGTTAAATCTGTTGTGGTCTTTTATGTTAAAGCCTTTGTGTTGCGGTATTAGCGGTTAGCTGTGGTTAATCTAACTGGAGATTGACAAATTTTGTTTAAACTATTCTTCTATCATTACATAAATGATCAACTTAACCAAAGAATAAAGTAAAAAACAATTATTTCTTAGAATGAAATTGGAGGTCAGTCGTGGCGCAGTGGCACAAAGTGTGACTGTTAACGCGATTGCTTGTGGATTCGATTCCCACTCGAGAAACTGAAATATTTATTCAAATGAATATTTCCATTAGATGTCCTCTGCCTACTATGCTGTGTGCGGGATACAGCGTGAACCTGATAAAAAAATCTTCTATAGGCTCGTGTTTAAATTTGCGGAAATACTATTTATATAAAAAAATGGATGTTGCTATGATTTTTTATTATTTTTTTCGATGCTACTTAATTTCAAATAAAACGGAAATCTATAAATTAAAAGAAAAAAAAATAAGTCTATCAAAAATACAAGATATGCGGCAATAGGAAATATGTGATTATTTTAGTTACGAAATATTGCCAAAGATAAAAATTTGTTTTATATCGAGAAAATTTTCCAAGAAGCCTCTAAAGACAAAATGTATGCAGGACAAAGGATTCTAACAAGGAATTTCTATTCTCAAAGCCTCAGGGACCGAACCCTTTGTATACAGACAAACACAAACACAGTTCTAAATGGTCGAAAGATTGTATTATAAGACGCAAGAAGGAAATTAATATTTGGTTTGAAGGAAGTTATGTCAATACAATATATGAAAAAGTAGCTATTTTTATATTTTGGTATTCTCATGTCAAGTTTATATAAAAATTTTAAACGTAATTCTATATTTGATATGACCTCATATGGATCAAAGAAACATAATGTATTTTATTTTTATTTTTTCAAAATAAATGTGCATCTTCACGCTGTGTCATTGTAGCAAGGGGGGCAGAGGGAATCTGGGAACCCAGTGTTTAGATACTACGTTCCCATAAAGACACGAAATCTGGAGGCATTGCGTGTTGAGAGGCGGAATCAACAACGCCTAGTTACCAGGGCGAGGAAATATAACCACTGGCCTCTACCAACTTAATGATAGCACAAAACCTTTCTGGCTTTTGAAACGTGTTTAATAATTATTTAAACATATTTAAAAAATGTAATCTGTTTCACCCGAAACGTTCCATAAATATTAAATGGGTGATCTAGAACGCTCCCACACAGCTCACACCTCAAGGAGCTAAGTTAAAATAAAATATACTGGAAGACGATAGTACCTCTTACTTCTATTTATATTTCTGCAACAGAGTCGAGGTGATTAGGTCAATTGTAGTATTATAAGAAAAACTATAAAAAAACACGATTGCATAAAAAACAAAAAGAAATACAGTATTTTATAATTTTAATATGAGTAATACTGAATTATTACATCATTAAATTCAATAATATAAATATAAAATAATATAGTATTCTTTATTGTTTAACATTTTTAGACTTAAAAGTCAATAAAGACATCGCTAACTTTTTGTTAGTTCATACACATCGGTCCCGGGAACCTAGTTGTATGACATTCTGTTCCCATTAAAAAAAATCCGTTACCCACTTCCCTTTTTACTTACGTTACCCACTTTTAATGTAATACATCATTGAAATATTTTATCATCGATACAAATATAAATAAATCAAAAAAAATATTACAATTTAATTAGAAGAATTAACCGCCGGAATCAGGATTTAGAAGACTAAATGGTCGAAAGAGTGATAGTTAATTCTGATCCGCATAAAGGAATATCTGAAAATATTACTTAGCCAAGCATAAGAAATATCTATTTATAATATATATCAGTCAGCTTCACGCTGTATCCCGCTTACAGCAGGGCAGGTAGAAGGAACCTAGTGTAAGAAACTCCATTCCCCACTTTCCGCTGAAATCTGGAGGCATTGCGTGTTGAGTAGCGGAGCTAAACGCCTTTGCCTCGATACCAGAGCGAAGAAATGAAAATATAAATTTAAATAAGTATTTAATTTCTTCCAGTGGGGATCGAACCCACAACCAGTCGATTTTGCAGTCACATTTTGTGCCTCTGCGCCACGACTGGCCTATATATATGTGTGGTAAAAACGAAAAAAAAAAAATGTTCTCCATATAATACATTTATTTTTAAAAGATTTTAATAAGAAAAGACGTAAATTTCTTATCTCTTTCGCTACATTAATATCAAAAATCGTCACTAAAATCGCGCTCTCTAAAGTCGCGTTTTCTCTCGCGTGTATGAGTCAAGTGAAAGTATTTTGTCTGTGAACGTTGAATATTATTTATATTATAATAACTTATTACAATATATCATTAAATTAAATTGCCTAGGCAATTTGAGACAAAATTTTGTAAGATGAGGCCGTAGTGGCGCGGGGCGCAAGGATGATGGTAAAACGACGATTGTGGGTTCTATCTCTACTCGAGGGAATAAATTATAAATAAGAGGCAAAAGCTCGGCGTTGAGTTGCGCCGACGTTGTGTCTTAACACTAGGCTCTCTCCACCTACCCTGCTATATACAGCGTGAAGCTAATTTTGTAAGATACTAGTATATCGACACTACCAATTACGTTTATTAAAAGGGCTATAGATCAACTTCTGCAGTGCTGTAATTTGAGACTTTTAAAGAATTTGGGTCCAAAAGCGAAAACAACTTTTACTGTTTGATTTAAAAATGAAAGTATTTCTGTATACTTTTTTTGTGTATTCCGCTCACAGCAGGGTAGGCAGAGGGAACCTAGTGTTAAGACACTCTGTTCCTCACTTTCCGCCGAAGTTTTTTTGGAGGCATTGCGTATTGAGTGGCGGAGCCAGCCAGAGCGAAGAAATGAAAATATAAATGTAAATGAATATTTCATTTCCTCGAGTGGGAATCGAACCCACAACCTGAACCATTACTGTGACACGCTCATGCGCCACGACTGGCCTCTTCTATTTTTATGATGTATTCAAATATATTATTTACACAAAAGTTTCCCTGAATAGAATATATACTGTGTTATTTTACATTGAGCACTCTTAGCGGTTGTGTTTTAGCGTCTTGGCACGAACGGTAAGCTTTGATCCAGTGGTCGAGCAATTTAAGACGTGCCTTTCCCTGGAAAAGGCTTACAGCAATAAAAGACATCTATAACTAATAAAGTTTAGAGTCGAGCTCTACGCGCTGTGAATGTTTCTTCGGAGGCTTTAGATTGAATCTCCTTCTGGAAACGCTAGGAGTGAGTAAATTGGTGTATTATGTTTCTTATTAAAGTATTTACATTTGTTTATTTATATTATAAGGTTGTATTGAGGCTAGTCGTGGTACAGAGGCACAACTCGTGACTGTAAGCGGTTGTGGGTTCGATTCCCACTCGAAGAAATGTTTACTTGCAATGTATATTCCCATTTCTTCGCTCTGGAGTACAGGCAAAGCGCGGCGTTAAGTTCGGTCACTCAATACGCAATACCTCCAAAATTTGGCGTAAAGTGGGAGACGGAGTTTCTCAACACTTAATTCCCTCTGCCTACACTGCTGTGTGCGGGATACAGTTGATGATGATGTTATGAAGTTATTTATAAGTACTTCGATTCTCAAATGGATGCATACAGATTCATGTCACTGATTCTCTTTTCTCTTTGTCACTCTTTCTCTTTATGCTTAAATTATATATAGCTCCATGGTTATACCGTAAGTATGAGCAAATAAAAAAACTTTTTTAGAAACGTATAAAAATTTTAACGTAGTGGAACTTGAACTTGCGCTTCGTGAACAATTTTGAAGAGGCGTGGGTTCAAATACTGCTATAAATAAAAGGTATCTAATAATCATCATTACTTTTTGAATATATATAATATATATATATATATACATTAAGAATTTAAATCTAAATGAAACCATGCCAAATTGCTACAATTATAAAAATGGCACGAATAACTGTTAAATATAGTAAAATAATTTTAAGCCTGATCTACCTATAAGTTTCTCTAACTAGTACCAACCCCGCTATGAATTTTAATATCAAAATTGTCAGCTCCCATACTTGGTGAAGAAATATTGACACAACAGCACCCTTCGTGCCTAGAACTTCGTAGAGTGTATTATCGAGCTTCTATATTTTATATTCGATAAATTCCAAATATTTTAGTACTAAATTTAAAGTTAAGCTTGTACTCGTATACATTAAATATATGACTATCGCAATTTTACTTCTACATCGTATGTTAAGGTATTTATTTGATAAAATAGTTTTTTTATAGCTTCACGCTGTATCCAGTTTGTAGGAGGGTAGGCAAAGGGAACTTGGGAACCTAGTGTGAAGATATTCAATACCTGTTAAGACACATTCGTTCTGCACTTTTCGCGGATTTTTGAGACATTGTGTGTTAAGTGGCGAAACCTAACGCCGCGCTATGCCTTGTTTCCAGAACGAGATCGGACCCTGTCGTACTGTTTACAGATGAAATGTAAGCAATGCAAACGTCTACACATAAATATTTAAAAATCCTTAAGGATTGACTAAACGTTTATATGCTGCGCTGAATTCTGCCATTCAACACTTAATACCTCCAAAACTCGGCGGAAAAGGGGGAACGGAGTGTCTTAACACTAGGTTCCCTCTGTATACTCTTCTGGGTGCAGGATACGGCGTGAAGCTAATTAATTAAAAAAAAATGAAATTAATTAAATAAGGGTTAATTAGAACACAGACAAAGTGGTCTTTCAAAGTAGAAGTACTCTTTCATTTATTCATATACTCGTAGGTATATATATACGCACGCTCTAATTACTAACTAGGTGCAATTGTATAAATTGCTATATTGCAAATTGAAAAAAATGCACATTTTTTTTTATATATCACATTTGCTTTAGTAATTTTTACATAAAATATATATTTAATTTTTATTATGTTATCAGTGTTACGCTGTATCCTGCATATATAGCAGTATAAGTAGAGGGAACCTAGTGTTAAGGCACTCCGTTCCCCACTTTTCACAGAGTTTTCGAAGCATTGCAAAATGAATGGCGAAACTTAATACCGCACATCGCCTCGTTATCAAAACGCGCAACGAAAATACTAAAAATTTAATTTCTTCGAGTCGGAATTGAACCCACAACCTGTCGTGTTGACAGTTTCACGCTATTTACTCTGCGCCACGTCTGGTCTTTAAATATTACATGAAAGACTAGAGAAAAATAATGTTTTAATAAGATAATATTATTATATTTTTTATATTTCTTTACTCAGCCATCAAATACAGTCTCACAGAACCAACATCCGAGACGGCACAAAGGAAAAAAAATATTTACTTTTTTTTTGTCTGTATACCAAATGTGGAATCTTAATACTTAATCAATTATGGCATGGTACTACTCTTTTCTTTTTTATCTTTTGCTTGAATGTCATAATATAATATTAACTTTAATTATAATTTAAATTCAAATCAGCTTCACGCTGTAACCTAGTGTTAAGACACTCCGTTCTCCCCTTTCTGCAGAATTCTGGAGACATTGCGTGGTGAGTGGCAGAACTCAACGCCGCGATTCGCCTCGAAAAATATAAACTTAAATAAATATTTCACTCGATGTGGTTGGATCGAACCCACAATCAGTCTCGTTTACAGTCATAAACTAGTTCCTGTGTGCTCCAACTGGCTTCAGGGATAGGCAGCTAAATTTAAAAAAAAACGCTAAGTTAAAGATGTACGTATAACACATATAATGAAATATTTAAACCTCTAGTGTTCTAACCTGCTGTGTGCGGGATACAGCGTGAAACTGATTTGATTTGATTCTGTATCCCTCATGTAGCAGGGTACACGTGCGGAACCTGGGAACTTAATATTAAAATACACTCCATCCCTCACATGATGTTGAATGAGTCACACGTTGAGAGGCGGAACTCAACGCCACACCAACTCATTCTCAACTTGACGTTAAAATAATAAACACCCACATTTCTATTCATTAACACAATAATCAATAGGATGGCTACATAAGTTGTTTGTAAATAGTTGTATGATGTATGTATCAGGAATTCGATGTGATCATACATAAGAATCTGTTTAGGATTTTGTGTAAGTCATTTTGGTATTTTGAGGGTCTAATTGGATTTATTTTGTTTATTTTTGCTAAGAACTTGCTTCAGTTGACTGCCTTTTAATTTGTCTTATAATAATTACATATGTGTTTAAGGCCATTCGTGGCACAATCGTGTGATTGTAAACGCAATGGTTGTGGGTTCTATTCCCACTTGTATACATCAGCTTCACGCTGTATCCAGCACACAGCAGGATAGGCAGAGGGAACCTAGTGTTAAGACACTCCGTCTGTAATTTTCTGCCAAATTTTGGAGACATTGCGTGTCGGGAGGCAGAACTCAACGCCGCGCTTCCAGAGCCTCGACACCAGAATGAAGAAATGGAAATATACATTTAATTAAATATTTCATCTCCTCGAGTGGGGATCGAACCCGCAACCAGTCGGTTTTACAGTCACACTTTATGCCCCTACGCCACGACTGGCCTCACTTTTATAAATCAACACGTTATTATGCTTTAAGAATGTTCAACGGTCGACCACATAAAATTTAACTATATTAATAAAAAAAACACAGTAAGCACACCTTAGAATTGGCTTGCCTTTACCGCGATAATTAATAACTTTTTATAGAGAAACAAACAGCTTCATCGAGACTTGGCTGGTTTTTTACAGGATGTTTTGGTGGAATATTGATTTTATAATCATAATTGAGGCCAGTCGTGGCGCAGCGGCACGAGGTGTGACTGTAAAACCGACTGGTTGTGCGTTCAATCCCCACTCGAGGAGATGAAATATTTACTTAAATTTATATTTCCATTTCTTCGCTCTGGTGTCGAGGTTAAGCGCTGCGTTGAGCTCTGCCACTCAACACACAATGCGTCCAGAATTCGGCAGAAAGTGGAGAACGGAGTGTCTTAACACTAGGTTCCCTCTGCCTAACCTGGCGTGTGCGAGATACAGCGTGAAGTTGATTTAATTTATTATATTTAATCATAGTTATATCATTTTCTGTATGGAAATAATATAGTTAAGTAAGAAACTTAAGTAGTTTAATCTGAGCATATTATATTTATTATATATCAATATAGTAAACGAAACGCTCTGGTTTGAGACCAGTCGTTGTGGGTTCGATTCAAACTCGTGGATTGAAATGCTTAATAGGTATTTTAATTACCTTGTTCTGGTAACAAGGCAAAGGACGGCGTTGAGTTCCGCCACTCAACACACAATGCCTCAGATGTTCATAGGAAAGTAATGACCGGAGTATCTTAAAACTAAGTTCCTTCTGCCTATCCAGCTATATGCGGAATACAGAGTGAAGCTGTAAAAAAATTCCTGTACTGTCTCAACTTAAATTTTGCCAAAAAATATAAAACTTTCATATACATATGCGTATGTAAAAAATTAGATACAAATTGCGCCGGAGAAAACGTGAAAGCTCGTGGTCAGTCCCAATGACCTCTGTTTGTGTTTTGTTTGTCACGAACAACTTTCCCTTATCAATTATAGTGTAAAAGCAAGCAGCTTTTATTATTTAATATTTTCACTAAAATATCATTTTAGTGCACCCATCGTGGCGCAGCTGTACTACAGTGTGACTGTAAACGCGACTGGTTGTGGGTTCGATTCACATTCGAGGACATAGAAATATTTAATATTTCCAATTCTTCGCTCAGGTGTAGAGTTATTTTTGTTAAAGTGTTTGTGATCAGTGTTTTTTACAGATGGAATGACCAAAACCTTACAATTTTATCTATATTTTTTACATCTGAGTATTATTTTACAAATATTTGATATCTCAATGAACTTAGAAAAAAAAAACTTTAACAAAAAATATAAGCATTTATCTTTACTTAACTCTAATGCCCATTTGATGAACTTACTCCTACAGATAACCTCTAGCCAGTAGGCATAATAGCAATGACTAATATACATGATAGGTATCTCATAAAATATATTATTATAAATAAAAGATTGCAGGACTATGCCAAAAAAAAGCGCAGATGATATTTTTAACTATGTGTATTATTCACAGGTTCACACTGTATCCCGCATATAGCTAGGTAGACAGAGGGAACCCTCCTTCCGCCGAATTTTCTCTACACGCAATGCTTCCAGAATTCAACGGAAAATAGAAAACGGAGTGTCTATCTGCTATTCCTAGGTTCCCTCTGCCTATATTGCTGTATGCGGAATACAGCGTATAGCTGATTTTTTTACTATATTACTCTCTAAACCATAATCTCTAAGTAGTAGGTGGCTATAGGTACCTAGCTTCTTAACAAACAAACGTGGTTTCACCAAAGTTCATATTATATTGGCTCATCGCCCATTATGTGTAAAAATGAAAGCCAAAACTAACCAGTCAAACACGAGTCGATCGTTCGTTTGCCTTTAGTAAAAAAAAGTCATTTATCAAAGCGTTGTCATTACAATATTTTTAGCGATACGAAAATAAACTCGTATATTTTTAAATAACCTTTTATGGTAATTTTATATATGTATAAGAAATATTATTTTATTCAAATATAATGTAAATAAAAAAAACACACACACAAAACACAGTGTTTTAAATTTAAAACTTGAAATAAAAAATAATAAACAATTTCTTGTCGTTTTTTAGAACCTTTATGGAATATGATATTTTTTTATAAAATTTCATTTCATTAATAATATAATATATTAACTATATATAATGGTAATGTTATATATTATCTATGTAAATATTTTTAGAAGGCTTGTTTTTGTCCGCAACAAACAAAGGATCCTAAATGAACTTCACTAACCCTTGGAAATTTATGATTTCTTGCTACTAGATGACAACCGTACTGAAAGAGTAAAAAACTCATTTTCAGTTTATTGTTGCTGTTGTTTCGTTTTAATTTATAACTTGTAATTCTTCCAAGATAACTATAAAAACTTCTCCACCTCTTCATAAAAAAAAAATGTATATTGACGCAGATTGTGCCACAGCTGCACAAAGTGTGACTGTAAACGAGACAGTTTATGGGTTCGACTCCCGCTCGAGGAAAATAAATATTTAATTTTCCCATTTCGCTCTGATGTCGAGGCAAAGCCCGGTGTTGAGTTCCCAACACGTTCTAGGTTCCCTCTAACTACCCTGCTATGTGCGGAATACGCTAAAAAAATCAGACAAACAGTTTCTCTTTATTTTATTATATTAATTTCGGCCAGTCGTGGCGCAGCGGCACGAGGTGTGACTTTAAAACCGACTGGTTGTGGGTTCGATTCCCACTCGAGAAGATGAAATATTTACTTAAATTTATATTTCCATTTCTTCGCGGCGTTGAGTTCTGCCACTCAACACGCAATGCCTCCAGAATTCGGCACAAAGTGGGGAACGGAGTGTCTTAACACTAGGTTCCATCTGCCTACCCTGCTGTGTGCGGGATACAGCGTGTAGCTGATTATTATTAATTTTCGAAAGCCACTAGCATAATATAATATTTTTGTCACGAAATTCGATAACAATAAAAATTTACATACAATACTATAGAACATAACATCAACTCCTATAAAGTAAATAGAATAGTTAAAGTAGATACGAACCTTGACAATAATGTTGTTGAATCCAGATTGGTTTTCTCAAGGAAAATAATATATAAATAATCCTATTTTCTCCTCCTCATCAATCTAAGTTCAGAGCTTATCTTGAAAGGAAAAAGCTTATATATATATATATAATGATATTGTTTATACGAGCGCTTACTTGAAATAAATGAAATAAAAATAGAATTTTTTGTCGATATTTTGTGCTTATTTAATATATTTTTGGAGTATATAATAATGAGGCCAGTCGTGGCTCAGGGGCACAAGTGTATGACTCTAAACGCGACAGGTTGTGGGTTCGATTCCCAGTCTAGGCAAAGCTATTGAGTTTAGCCACTCAACACGCAATGTCTCAAGAGTTGGTCGGAAAGTGGGGAATGGAAGTATCTTACAGAAAGTCTCCAGGTTCCCTCCGCCTACCGTGCTATCTACAAAGTACAGTGTAAATCCAAAAAGAATAATGTAATAACTTACTGTATAGTAAGGGCGGCATGTGTTCTGTATGTATTCTTGTTAAATAGGCATCAATGTTTATGCTTAAACAATTGTTAATTACAATAAATACAAAATTATTATTGATTAAAAACATATTGCCACATTTTTTTTTTATCCACATCGTAAAAAAGTAAGTGCAAGGAAATAAAAAAAAATCAGCTTCACGCTGTATCCCGCACACAGCAGGGTAGGCAAAGAGAACCTAGTGTTAAGACACTCCGTTCCCCGCTTGTCGCCAAGTTCTGGAGGCATTGCATGTTGAGTGGCGGAACCCAACGCCGCGCTTTGCCTCGACACCAGAGCGAAGAAATGAAAATATAAATGTAACTAAATATTTCATTTCTTTGAGTGGGGATCGAATTCATAACCAGTCGATGTTACAGTCACACTTTGTGCCCCTGCGCCACGACTGGCGTCTAAAATGTAAAAATAGATTTTATAAATCATTGGATCCAAGTTTTTTTATAGGGAAATTAGTGAAATCAATCACGACTTCTCACTGCTCATTTATAGTGTCTACTTCTTCGTAGTTTTGTATTCTATAGAGGCGATTCACTTTCTAAATCAGTCTGTTGACACTTGTCAATGTAGGTCAACGTAGTGAGCTTTATAGATTCTATGTAAGATTTTATTTGAAACATTTTAAGTAAAATTAAATTAAAAATCAGCTTCACGCTGTATCCCGCACACAGCAGGGTAGGCAGAGGAAACCTAGTGTTAAAACACTCCGTTCCCCACGTTCTGCCGAATTCTGGAGACATTGCGTGTTGAATGGCAGAACTCAACGCCGCGCTTAGCCTCGACACCGGGGCGAAGAAATGGAAATATAAATTTAAGTAAATATTTTATCTCCTCAAGTGGGGATCGAACCCACAACCAGTCGCTTTTACAGTCACACTTAACGCCACTGCGCCACGACTGGCCTCCGTCAACAATTTTTTTTGTACATATTTAAGAATAAAACATTATGCTATATTTACATGAAATTGTAGATATTTCAAGATTACAAAGAAGTTAAATGGCTTTTAAGTTACTTGGATAGCTCTAACTCCAGCAAAGTTTTGAACTACAGAAGCCATTATCTAAAGTAACATATTACCCACATTAAACATTGTTTCGAAATAATTAAATTACATACTATGTTATGTAAGTCGTAGAAAATACTAAACATAAAACACATTTAGAATATTATTAAAAAAAAATCGCTTCACGCTGTATCCCGCACACAGCTGGTTAGGCGGAGGGAACGTAGTGTTAATTAATACACTCCGTTTCCCATTTAACATTATATTTAATTCTTATATTAGTATAATTAAATATTTATATTGAAGCCAGTCGTGGCGCAGGAGCAAAAAGTGCAACTGTAAACGCAACAGATTGTGGGTTCAATTACCACTCGCTCTGGTTTCAACACAAAGCGCGATGTTGAGTTCCGCAACTTAACACGCAATATCTCCAGAAGTCGGTGGAAAATTGAGCACGGAGCGTCTTAACATTAGTTTCCCTCTGCCTATCCTGCTATGTGCGGGATACAGCGTGCAACTAAATAAAAATATAAATAAACAATAATTCATTCACCCGAATGGGAAACGAACTCACAACCGTCGCGCTTACAACATCCATTCCTTAAAAAAAATACAAAATCCTATACATAATTAATTCCATGAAAACATAAAAAATCATGTTTTAAAATCACACACATGTCCGTATCACCTACATACATACACACATACATACATACATGTATTTAGAAAGAAATGCAACTTTCTTTAGAAGCCGACGCATCGCCTTTCACTCGACACAGCCTTACGTCACTCACTCCGTCACTACGCTGGAGTTCACTCACTTTATTACTTTTAAATTATAATAAGGTTTAACACCTACCGAGATAAGCGCGATGATAGGTTTTTTTTTTATATGCTAATAGCGACACACTGTGTGTTTGTCTGGTGGGGTTTAAATTGGTTTTTACTATAGTAAGTTAATGTTTAATTATTTTTTCATATAAAATTAAAGTATTTAAAATTAAATATGCTGATGACAAACTGTGTCATCGGAATATATATAGTAATATGATGTGAATGTACGTGTGATTGTTACACTTTAACGCTTAAACTAGCCAACTTACACATATTCTTAGAGGTATTAGAAAGGACATAGATAGAATTTTTTTTATTTAATAAAAAAATGTTATTCTTTGTCTATAATATAAAAATGAGCTTAACCGAGGGAAGTTTGAATCTTCAGTACATATAAATAAAAACATTGATGTTTTCGTGATTTCGCGGGCGAAGCCGCAAGTGGATCACGTAGTGATAGTATTAATCATTTCTAAGTCAAGAACAAGTAAAAAAATAATATTTCTAAATAAACTATCATATAGTGGCTATAGTTTTCAATCTCATTTTTTTTATATTTTCATAATCTACTTAAACCAATCGTATTGTTGGGTTCAGATTTTACCTCACAACTGTTAACATTTATATTTTATATAACTACTAAAAGGAAGAACAAGGGCAACACCATATACTTCATACGATTGAGTTTAATTTCAGTCGTAATGCTGTCAATTTATCAGCCTTTTTATTTCTTTTATAACCCATGGGTAAATATTCATAAACTAAATTGAAATGAAGAAGAAAATAAATATTTAAAAAGCCTTAAGTTATTTACACTTGACCACGCGGCCTCTTGCGTCATGCTGTCTTCAAGAACCCTACTGTGTTCAGTCACTCGAAATTCCAACCGAGATCTCGTATATTTTTGGAGAAATTTCAACAACTTTTAATGTCTTTATATTAGTGATTCTCAACCACTGTGGCAAATTTGGCGGCACTTTTGTGTGCCGCCAAATTTTGCAAATATATAATAATTTTAATATTATTAAATTATATCATTTAAAAAGAAAAATATTTTTAACATGAATATATATTTAAACCCACAAAAAAATTAATTCGTATATTTAAAATTTTTGTCATAAACTATTTATGCAGTGTGTTGTAGTAAATATTTTTTATCTTTTTCTTTGTGTGCAGCCAAATTACGGAATCGTTAAATATGTGCCGCAACAAAAAAAAACGTTGAGAATCACTGCTTTATATCATAGTATGAGGTGGTTTATTGTATTTGTTATCTAATAAATAATAGTATTAGAGCTGCTGTTTTTATATAAAATAAGGGAATTATTCTTTTTTTATGTTTTTATAATTTGAGGCCAGTCGTGGCGCAGCGGCACAAAATGTGGCTGTAAAATCGACTGGTTGTGGGTTCGATCCCCACTTGAGGAGATGAAATATTTATATAAATTTATATTTCCATTTCTTCGCTCTGGTGTCGAAGCAAAGCGCGGCGTTGAGTTCTGCCACTTAACACGCAATGCATCCAGAATTCTGCCAATTCTGCCAATTTAACACTTTCTGCCGAATTCTGGAGGCATTGCGTGTTGAGTGGCAGAACTCAACGCCACGCTTTGGGCAGGCATAGGCAGACGGAACTTAGTGTTAAGGTCTCGCTTCGTTAACGCTGCGAATTGCCTCGACAGAGCGAAGAAATGGAAATATAATTTAAAATAAATATTACATTTCTTCGAATGGGGATCGAACCTAAAACCAGTCGCGTTTATAGTCACGCACTTGTACCATTAGACCAACAACTGGCATGATTATATCCAAACCTTTTACAATTTTTATATTAAACGAGTTGTTAGTTCCTTTCCGTGAACTATACAACGTAAAATCCCGTTTTTTTTACAATTCCCGTAGGAATTTCAAGAAATGCTCTCATAGTTCTCGTCTATACTCTCCAGGGAACCTATATGTCCAATGTCAGGCCTCAACACTCAACACCAGAGCCAATGAAATAAAAATATAAATGTAAATAGATATTTCATTTCCTCAAGATGGGATCAAATCTACATCCAGTCGATTTTACAGTCACGCTTTGTGCCCATGCCCCACGACTGGCCACTTTAATTTAGAAATATATAAGAAATTAAGAATTTCTCAAAAGATAAGCACTACAATTTATTAGAAAAATTAAATTTAAATATATCACAATTAAAAACATGAGATAATACAATTTATGTATCGAGTTCAGGGACCTACAACATACATACATACATACATATATATAATTATATAGTACACACGACAGAGAAAGCGGAATTAGCATGACAATGTGCCGCTAACGTTACGTAATAGCTCTTCGTTGTAATGATAAGAAAACAATAACGTGGTTTTGTATGGAGTAGTTAGTTATACGGAGGCGGAGGCGGTAGGAGATATTGACAGAGGTGTTTTTATTTTATCAGCTTCACGCTGTATCCCGCACACAGCAGGATAGGCAGATGGAACCTATTGTTAAGACACTCCGTTCCCCACTTTCTGCCGAATTCTAGAGGCATTGCGTGTTGAAAACTCAACGCCGCGCTTAGCCTTGACACCAGAGCGAAGAAATGGATATATAAATTTAAATAAATATTTCATCTCCTCGAGTAGGGATCGAACCCACAACCAGTCAGTTTTACAGTCACACGTCGTGCTTCCTGATATTTTTAATTATTATGTTTACATTACATTGTTTAAGATATCGATGGTCTGTACGTAAAAAATCGAAAGTGAATAGTGAATATTTTTATTGCTCTTTTGAACTACTATGAAGGATGATTTTAATGAGATTTTTTTCAAAATGTAACAAGAATTTTTGTTTATGCGTCTATTAATGTCTGTATGTAATCGAAAATTCATATGAAAATTCATATAAATCGAAAATTCATATTTCTATGTTTTACCTAGGCGCCGTCGATATGTTAATAAAACTTCCAACCAAGTTCTAAATAAAACTTCCAACCAAGTTCAAGGATAAATAATACGGCGTTGAGTTCCGCCACACAAAACACAATGCCTCCAGAATTCAACGGAAAGTGGGGAACAGAAGATATATTAATGGGAACGGAGTGTCTTAACACAAAGATAGTGCCTAATTATATATAATACTCTAAAATATTTATTTAAATTTATACTTCCATTTATTCGCTCTGGTGTCGAGGCAAAGCGCGGCGTTGATTTCCACCACTCAACACACAATGCCTCCAAAAATCGACCGAAAGCTGGAGAGCGGAGTGTCTTAACACTTGACACCTCCTGCATACCCTGCTACATGCGGAATACAGCACGAAGTTAAAAAAAAAAACATTTTAGTACAACCACGATATTAACTAAGCTTACTAGAAACTTCAAGGAAATATGATATTACACAATTAGTTTACTACTAGAGTTACTAATCATCGCGTTTCGTTGTGTAATTGAAAAAAAAACGTAATTATTACTCAACCAAAGCCGATGTAAGTGCCTACTATTATATACATACATACTTCTACAATCGCCTACAAGGCTAGTACTGTCTACTGCATTTGGATGTGGTGCTCTGAACGTCATCACTATTAAGTGATTCATGTTGACTCGAGGCGAATTTTAAATGTAAAATAGAGGCCAGTCGTGGCGCAAGAGCACAAGGTTTGACTGTAAAAGCGACAAGTTGTAGGTTTGAATCCTACTCGAATAAATAAAGTATTTAATTTTTTCAAGTGTGTGGTAAGAGAGGTAGGGGGAGACCTCGATTGACCTTCGAAAACACAGTATCAAAGATACAGGAGGAAGGTCACGTAAAAATCATGAGGACTCCCCGGAGGGCATGTATGAAGAGGTTGATGACAGTGGACGAGGCGAAAGAGGTATGTAGAGACAGTAGCGTTTGGCGTTCCATTCTCTCTGACTAGGGATGAAGCGTAATTTTTCCATTTTATTCGCTCTGGTGTTAAAGCAAAGCCAGGCGTTGACTTCGGTCACTCAACACGCAATGCTTTTAGGATTCGGTGGAAAATGAGAAACGGAGTGTCTTAACACTAGGCTCCCTCTGCCTACTGTAGTGCGTGCTAACAAAAGAACTTAAAATATGACACTCAATTTGGGCGCGCATAACTATAATTAATTCTATATTGTAGTTATTGTTTATATGAAATGCTTGAAATAAAAAGAATGTCAATAATTGACTGGAAATTACTAACATATATAGTCGTATGTATATGGAAGCTTTATAACAAGAATTAATTCAACAAGTATTTTAGCTTTCTATAAAAGTATTTGCATTACCGACACCGACTTGAGACGGTTGGGGAAAGTTTATGAACCTCATATGGTACAATCGGAACCCTTGTAGAATCACTTTGTGTCCCTCTGTCAAGAGTATTTATTTCGTGATTGTGTGGATATTACAATGTGAAATTAATATCAAATATTTAAGTTTATAGACCCTTAAAGAACAGAAAAAATCAAGCTTCTAAGTCAACGCAATGAAAAGATATGAGCGTTTATGCATTATTATTTTTTGAGGTCAGTCGTGGCGCAGGGGCCCAAAGTGTGAATGTAAAACCGACTAGTTGTGTGTTCGAACCTCACTCGAGGAGATGAAATATTTACGTAGATTTATATTTCCATTTCTTAGCTCTGGCATCGAGGCAAAGCGCGGTGTTGAGTTCCGCCACTCAACACGCAGTGCCAGAACCCAGAACTCGGTGGAAAGTGGGGAACCATGAGTCTTAACACTAGGTTCCCTCTGCCTACTCTGCTGTGTGCGAGATATTGCGTGAAGCTGATTTAAATTTTAATTTGAAATCTTCATGAAATGGTCGATCACAACATCAATACAAAAATATATTTTATAATGTATTTACGTAAGAAGATAACAAAAATATTGTTATCTTCTTAAGTAAACAATAACATATATAAATAGATAATATTGTTATACACATATTATTAAAATATCAGAAGAAACCTAAGATAAAATATTTTGGTTTTATTTGCAGAATCCCAAAGTGTAATGCAACGATGGCGACGAATGCGGTGAGGGTGGCGCTGCTCTGCGCGTGCCTGTTATTCATACAACAAGGTACAGAAGATATATATATTTTATATCGTATTTCATATCGAAACTCGCAGTGTTTGCTGAACAAACACGACGGGCCTACCAAAAGTTTGTTCGACTATTGAAAATATATATTTTTTTATCTTTACGCCTCCAGCACTCAGCTACATGAATAATATTGAGAAACTAATCATTATTTTTTTCCTCACAAAAGATAAAATCATCTTCACGCTGTATCCCGCACAAATCAGGGTAGACAGAGAGAATCTAGTGTTAAAACACTCCGTTCCCCACTTTCCGCCGTTTTCTGGAGACATCGCGCGTTGTGATTTAACGCCGCGCTTTGCCTCGACACCAGAAAAAAAATAAAAGATGAAAATATAAATTAAAATATATATTTCATTTTCGAAAAACAGATCTAATAAACAAACTATAATGTGGCGTTAATTCTAAATTTATAATAAACTTTTAAACGATATTTTAAGTTGCATACTAGTACGAAATCTTCACATTTTCCTTAATTTGCAGCAAGCGCTGAGCTGAGGGGGAGATGTCCAGCAGAGGACGCGGCGTGTCCGCCTCGGTCCAGACCCTGCAACGACGATGATGAATGCGGGGAACAGATATGTTGCAATACTTCCTGTGGGCGGACCTGTGTGGAACCACTTTATACAGGTATGGCTTTTATTTAGTTCTTTCTTTTTACATTCACCCTGTAGAGTGCATATGGCAGGGTATGCAGATGGTACTGTTAAGACACTGCGTTCTCCACTTTCAGCTGAATTTTCGTGGCGTGTTGAGTGGCGGAACTCAACGCCAAATTACAAATGGATGTAAAACTAACCGTCACGTTAACTTTTTTTATTCTTTTTTATTGGAAAGAATACACTTCAAGGGTAATTTGATGAAAATTTGATTAGATTCCGATTATGAGATCCGGTGAAAGTCGGTTTTTTTTGTTAAAAAATATAATTTATGTGTAATTTCCAAAAACCTTTAACTCTATTATAGTAACTACAAATACGGCAATGTTATATTAATATACAAATAAAAAATATAAATCATAATAGCACATCTTTCACATTCCACATAAGATGTTACGCAAATTTATTCAAAGCACTGATCGGTCATGGCTGCTTCATGTAAGATTCCCTCGCGTATCACGTAGGTACCGTTTGCTTCGTACAGATAATCTAAATATAAATAACTAGTGGGCGCGCGCAGCTTCGCCCTTTTATTTGCACCCTTAAGGGTGAATTCTAATGAAAACACGAAACACGTGTTCGATAAAATATTTTTAACAGTCTGAATTTCAAATTTTACAAAAATCGGTGCCGATTTAAAAAAATCCATACAAACTTTCAACCCCTATTTCATCCGTTTAGAGTTAAAATTTTTCAAAATCCCTTCTTAGTGGATGTCCAGATTACAAAAATAAATATCTGTCCAAATTTCACGTTTCTACATATAAATTTATATAAGATTATGAATTATAATCTATATATTATATAGATTATAACATGTTGCGGGTTCGATTCTCACTCGAAGAAATAATACATTTAATATTTTAATATCTACGCTCTAGTGTCGAGGCAAAGCGCGTTGAGCTCCGACACTTGACACACTATGTCATAAGTTGCGGAATTCATAACTGTGACTTGGACGTCCAGATTTCGGCAAAAAGCGGCACGGCACAGATGCGTTTTAACACTAGGTTCCTAGTTTCCTCTATTTACCTCGCTATGTGCTGGGTACAACATGAAGCTGAAAAAAAATCGTTTCTTTTTTTAAGAAATGTTACATCCGTGCTTTTAAACTAAAATAAAAAAGGGCACTAAATTAGGTTATTCTTTTTATTTATATTTAACCTTAGATACCTCACAATATATATGTATTTACATTGGATATTAGCACCGATTAATTTTTATAATTTTTTCCTTCATTATAATAAAAATAAAGAAAACACTAACTTTCCTAACTTAGTAAATTTTTCAATTAACAATATATTTTTTTTAAGGTTGCGAAAACATAAAGCTATCGTCAGAGCGTATATCTCGAGCATTAGCAGCTGAGAATACCAGGAGCGGGCGAGGTGTTCGCTCCCTTAGATCACCAAGATGCAGAGCCACTGACGGCGAATTTGAAGAGATCCAATGCGACAACGAAATAGTCAGCTCGTGCTGGTGTGTGGATCCTACAGGATTTGAGGTAATTTAAATAATTGAGGGGTTAAAGGAGGAAATTTTGAGGCCAGTCGTGGCGCAGGGGCACAAAGTGTGATTGTAAACCGACTGGTTGTGGGTTCGATCCCCACTCGATCAGATGAAATATTTATTTAAATGTATATTTCCATTTTTTCGCTCTGGTGTCGAGGCAAAGTGCGGCGTTGAGTTCTGCCACTCAACACGCAATGCCTCCAGAAATCGGCAGAAAGTGGGGAACAGAGTGTCGTAATACTAGGTTCCCTCTGCCTACCCTGCTGTGTGCGGGATACAGCGTGAAACTGATTGATTTTGATTAAATAAATGTTCGCTTGTAACTTAACGCTATTTTGATACGGTGGTGTTTGACAATGTTTGACTATACCAACGATAGATGCAAATACAGTCCCCGCCAATGGGCATGTGAAAAACTGTTATTATTTCTCTTGTAAAGTAATATAAATTTCGGTATTAACCGGCAGTCAATATCGTGAGTGAAGAAAATATCTTAAAAACACTAAATATAAAAAAGAGAGAGTGAAAGAGATTACAAAACATGTGAAATTTTTCCTTGCGTTTATTATAATAACATCTATATAATTTATATAAAATAGTACTTTATAAATAAATTCGTAAAAATCATAGGTCCCTGGCACTCGGGCACCAGCGGCAGGTCTCGTGAACTGCACTAGAACTGCTGCCTGTGCAGCTCACACTTGCCGAATGCTCTGCCCCCTTGGCTTTGAGCTGGACGGCCGTGGCTGCCCGATGTGCAAGTGCAGAGATCCTTGCTCTGGAGTTACTTGTCCTGGACATCTGTCATGTCAGCTGGAAGAAACGCCGTGTTTAAGACCACCTTGCCCGCCTGTACCAACTTGTAAGTATATCTTTGGGAAATCATAATCTTGCAGTAAAAATTGTTATCTTTGGATTATATAGTATTATTATAAAATAAAATTTAAACATATATGTATTATTCACTAAATATCAATTACGTAAAAATTGTAGTTCTAAATCTAAAATATATTTAACAGTCCATATATATGGTACTATTAAATAAAAGCGTTGTATTATTTTTTAAAATTGCAAAATATATTTATCGTTTCAGTCAAAAGAAATATGTTGTTATATATGTATAATTGGTATATGGTAATGAAGTGCTCTTCAGGGACTTCACTTACTTACTACCTACCTTTCATTGAAAATAACCTTCGACTAGCCGATTGTGGATGTCCCAGTTGAAAACTAACTAAGTAGCTTCAAGCTATATCCCGCAGAGTAGGCAGAGGGAACCTGGGATCCTAGTATTAGGACACTCCGTACCTTACTTTCTGCCAAATTTGAGGCGTTGAGTGCCGGAGCTCATCGCCGCGCTTTACCAGAGCGAAAAAATGAAAATATTATATATGTTATTCTCTCAAGTGAGAATCAAACCCACAACCTGTTGCATTTATAGTAGGACGCTTGTACCCTGCGCCACGACCGGGCTCCAATATACTATACCTACTATACCTAATATTAATATAACATAATATTAAAACTTACTATAATATACTATAATGTTTAGTTATTTATATTATTAATTCAAGCTTACTTAAAATTATTCACAATTCCCAAAATAGAATGTCAATTTCACTAAATATAAACTAGGCACAAACACTATGAATACTTGATTTACTAACGAGTAATCAATCATTCAGCTAACACCGTTAATGTTATCAAACTTAATGAAAAATTGGGGAACGAAGTGTCTTACTTCACCACTAGGTTCCCTTTGAGTACCATGCAGATATATCATGAAGCTGATTTAATTTTTAATTTAAAAAAATTGAGGCCAGTAGTGGCCCAGGAGCACAAACTGTGACTGTAAACTGGTTATGGGTTCGATACCCACTCGAGGAAATAAAATATTTATTTAAATATATATTTCTATTCTGCTGGTAAATATATATTTCTATTCTCTTCGCGCTGGTCTCGAGGCAAAGCGCGGCGTAGATTTCCGCCATTCAACACGCAATACCTCCAAAACTCGGTAAGTAAGGGGGGAACGGAGTGTCTTAGCACTAAGTTCCAACTGCGTACCATGCTGTTTTCTATTATTTAAATATATATTATAAACATTCTATTTCCAACTATAAAATTTTGAATTACGCTTCTAGGTAAACGAGGACGAAGTCTCCAAAACATATGTCCAGTTGGAGAACCTCTACTAATATCGGAGACCAGTCGTCCGTTCCTTTGCGGAACTGACCCTGGGAAACCAAACTGCCCTCCTCTGTATAGATGTCTAGTCGAATCAGGTATGAATTAATATTATAAACAAGAATTATTGTTTCATATACCATTGTTTGTTGAACTACTTGAATTGCAAAACGTATCGTGAAGACACAATGATATATTACGAATATATGATATACAACAAACAGCTATTGAATGTTCTTTATATGTAGAGATACTTAATAAGTTCTATAACATGAAAGAATTTTTAATAAACAAATTATTTAAGTAAAAAAGTAAGTAAATTTAAAGCCAGTCGTTGCGCAAGGCACAAGCGCGTGACTGTAAATGTGATACGTTGAGGGTTCGATTCCCACTCAAAATAAAATATTTTATATTTTATAAATTGAATATAATGTAAAGGAAATTAAATATTTAATATTTTTATTTCTTCCCTCTGGTGTCGAGGCAAAGCGCAGCGATGATTTTCACAACACACAATGCTTTTCAAAATTCGTCGGAAAGTGGAGAGTGGAGTGTTTTAACAATAGGCTCCCACTGCCTACCCTGCTACAGATGGGGTACATAAATTAAGTAAACGCGAAATAATATCATATATTCAATACGCGCGAAACGCGAAATAGAAATAGTAAATACAAACACTACGAGCGGAAGCTACTGTGAAATAATGGATTATGTATTTCTACTGTGTAGTAATAGTTTTTTTTTTTAAAAAAACCTACAAGAATGATTAATAGAAATTCATTAAAACTAAACTTTCAATACAGGAAACGACTACGGTGTCTGCTGTCCTGCGTCACTAGAACTTCAAAAAGCTGGTACCTGTCCAGCTCCCTCCACATCAGATCTCGACTGTGGAACACCATGTGCTCATGACCTAGAATGTCCTTCAATGCTGAAGTGTTGCGACGGTGGCGAGTGTGGAAGGCACTGCTCTCTACCACATAACGTCACCATGTGCACGCAACAGAAGATGCTGGCTGAACTGCTCGTGATCAGTGAGAAAGAGGGCAGAGGATACATACCGCAATGCACTAACGACGGCTCCTTCGAATATAAACAGTGTTCGAGAAACGGCTTAGTTTGTTGGTAAGTATAGCGGCTAGCCTTTTTGTCTGATAGTTTTGGTATAAACCATATACAGGTGAAGCTATTTTACCACAGCAATATTATATAATTTTAGATTTTTTTCTTGTCATAGTATTTGCATATATTATACGTATTTATTACTATAATTGAAAGAAATGTTCACGCATTCGATGTCAATAACAAAACGAGGCTCCATAAAAAAATAAGCGCCATTTTGTCAAAGAAATTCCCCTTTATCACTTACAAGAATCGGACGAAATATGTTGGATAAAGTATCCTTTATGCCTGGAACTTAAAAATTAAATGTTTTAATATAAAAATAAGTGTTACGTTGCGTGACATAGTAAATTACTTCATCGTAATGAACCACTCGATTTCCTCAATGAAATAGTGTACGACATTGCCGTTCTCATTAATTGTTCTATGTTATCTACGATAAAATAAATAAATAAATAAGCTTCACGCTGTATCTCGCACACAGCAGGGTAGGCAGAGGGAACCTAGTGTTAAGACACTCCGTTCCCCACTTTCTGCCGAATTTTGAAGGCATTGCGTGTTGAGTGGCAGAACTCAACGCTGCGCTTGTCCTCGACACCAGAGCGAAGAAATGGAAATATAAATTTAAGTAAATATTTCATCTCCTCGAGTGGGGATCGAACCCACAACCAGTCGGTTTTACAGTCACACTTTGTGCCTCTGCGCCACGACTGGCCTCTTTATCATTAATTTTATTTAAAACAAAAAACCCTTTAGAATATTTAGCAAAATCTTTTTTTATAATAAAAAAAACTTACATATCTAATCATTATTTAAGTATAATAAGTGACATACCTTACCTTATATTATTTTGAAATAATAAAATAAACATCATCGATTATTCGCATGTATCATTCGAAACGGATGAACAAATGCCAGTTTGACTGTGGTCTGTGAGAATGTAACATTGTGAATCGAGTCATTGGGAACTTTCATTTCAACCATTCCGGAGATCCGGTTGAGTAAGCACTTACAAATAAAGTGTAAAGTGGGTATCACTGTAAATTTAAAGATCTGCATACATACGTTCTGTACTTGTTGTTTGTTATATCGATAAATGGTTAATAAATTTTCTGGGAAAATAAGAAATAATTAGACTTTCTCTTTTTCTTGGATAAGAATCGATAGTTTTTAGCTTCATTCTGTAACAGGCCGTATATAGTAGGGTAGGCAGAACCTCAGAACCTAGTGCTAAGACACTCTGTTCCCATTAAGACACTTCCGTTCCTCACTTTTCGCCAAATTCTTGAGGCATTGCGTGTTGACTAAGGAATCTCAACGCTAAGCTTTGCCCGGACGTCAGAGCGAAACAAAACGAAACCAATATAGAAATAAGGAAAACATACTAAATATAAAGGCTACAAGGTAGTCACTAATTATAAGGCTAGTCACGTAAAAAGTATGAGGACACCCCGCAGGGCATGTAAGAAGAGGTTGATGACAGTAGACGAGGCGATAGAGATATGTAGTGACCGTAGCGTTTGGCGCTGCGTTCTCTCTGACTACTCCGTAAGGAATAAAGCGTGAAGTTAAGTTAAGTTATTAAGGTTATTAAATAGTTGGCTATAAGAGATTAAAGCGTACAAAAGCATATCTTTAAGAGTTTTTTAAAAGTAAGGAATGATTTAAAATTCTCAACATTTGGCTTACTATAACCGACACACAGTAACTGTAAATGAATTGCTATAAAATGATAAGGACTGTTACGAAATATTTAGTAAAAGGTTGTAATCAGATCGCAGAAGTCGGGAGTGTGAGTCGCCCAAAAATTCAAAACGCTCCGTTAGATACAGCGAAGAAGCTTCTACTAACTGCATATTTTGTATAGAAAGCTTATAATTAATGAACTTCCTTATTTGTAAGCCTTAAACCAGAATTTTATAAAATCAACAGGTGCGTAGATACAGATGGAAACAAACTCCGTGGATCAATGGGTCCCGCGGCGTCAGTCCAGTGTACCTTAGCACGACCAACCAGATCTGGAGCCAGGAGTCTATCTTCGTGCGCTAGAGCATTATGTGCTGGTGTCTGTGAATATGGTTATAGGATAGGAAGTGATGGATGCCCTACGTGTGAGTGCGATGACCCCTGCGCCGGCTTCCCTTGTAAAGATGGAGAGGAGTGTATAAGAGTTAAGGACGCAGAATGTTCTGGAGAACTGTGCACAGGATATCCTGTGTGTAAGTGTTTATTATGTATTTTTTAACTGCCTCACGCCTTTTCTCTCAAAATGAATTTGTGTCACGACACCCTGTTCTTTAGCTTCACGCTGTAACCCGCACACTGCAGGGTAGGCAGAGAGAACCTAGTGCAGACACTCCGTTCCCCACTTTCTGCCGAATGCTGGAGGCATTGCGTGTTGAGTGGCAAAACTCAACGCCGCGCTTTGCCTCGACACCAGAGCGAAGAAAATGGAAATATTAATTTAAGTAAATATTTCATCTCCTCAAGTGGGGATCGAACCCACAACCAATCAGTTTTATAGTCACACTTTGTGCCACTGTGCCACGACTGGCCTCAAAATATATTTATATAATTATGATAATCTAAAAATATTTTAATATTTAAAGTAAAACAAACACTGTATTATATTACTCTGAAACGTGGAAAATGTTCGACTAACTGACCTGATTACTGCATACTGGTTTCCATTAGCTATATATACTGTATGAGGGAAACTCTTAAAGCTTTGTGTAACAAGGTATGATAAAGTTGGGAGTTACTTGTTTAACGGTAGCTTGTTTTGTTTGTGCCAAATTTATGTACGTAAATACTAACAATATATATTAAATTAACTTCTAATATATTAATATAATATAAATATTAGAGGCCAGTCGAGGCGCAACGGCACAAGTATGTGCGTGCGCCACGCTTTGCCTCGACACCAGAGAAATGAAAATTTGCATTTAAATAAATGAGGCCGGTCGTGGCGCAGCGGCACGAGGTGTGACTGCAAAACCGACTGGTTGTGGGTTCGATCCCCACTCGAGGAGATGAAATATATTACTTAAATTTATATTTCCATTTCTTCGCTCTGGTGTCGAGGTTAAGCGCGGCGTTGAGTTCTGCCACTCAACACGCAATGCCTCCAGAATTCGGCAGAAAGTGGGGAACGGAGTGTCTTAACACTAGGTTCCCTCTGCCTACCCTGCTGTGTGCGGGATACAGCGTGAAGCTGTTATTTATATTTTCATTTCTTCGCTCTGGTGTCGAGGGGATAGCGCGGCGTTGAGTTCCGCCACTCAACACGCAATGCCTCCAGAAATGAAAGTGGGGAACGAAGTGTCTTAACACTAGATTCCCTCGGCCTACCCTGCTGTGTGAGGGATACAGCGTGGAGCTGAAAAAAATAAAAAATAAATAAATGTTTCATTTCCTCGATTTGGAATCGAACCCACAAGTAGTCGCGTTTATACTCACGTCTTCAAATCATGTATACATATTTTTATATAATAATTCTTTGATAGAGGCGCAGTTTCTAAGTATCCGCGTGTACGTACGCAATTTTTGATTTTATCTCTATTTGGAGTTATTTTATATGTAATCAAAAAAAGTGTTTCCTCCATCACATTATGCAAAGCAGATCGACGTGATTCTGCAAAAAATGCGCGTAATATGTGAAGATAAAAGAATACTATATTGCATATACCTTTTTACACAAAGTACCCAAAAAAAAGCATAAATGCCATTCGTTTATATTTTTTTTAGGTATAAGTTACATTATATTTTCAGAAGTAATTTATTTAGGCCAGTCGTGGCGTAATGACACAAAGTATGACTGTCAACGATCGTTCGATCCCCACTCAAGAAAATGAAATATTTATTAAAATTTATATTTTCATTTCTTCGCTCTGGCGTTGAGACAAAGCGCGTCGTTGAGTTCCGCCACTCAACACGCAATGCATCCAGAATTCGGTGGAAAGTGGGGAATGGAGTGTCTTAACACTTGGTTCCCTCTGCTTACCCTGCTGTGTGCGGGATACAGCGTGAAGCTTATTTTTTATTTCTTTTAGTATATCAATATTTTTACTAATTACTCGATAACTCGATATTAACTGAAACGTTATAATATCAGGCCGGCCTAAAGTTTCGTACGACAATCCGTGTGAAGAAGGAGTTCCAGCGACAGACGATGATGGTTCAGTACTAACCTGCGACTCCACACAAGACTGTCCAAACGCCCACATTTGCGCGAGGTCGCGGCGCAGCAACGCCGTGTGCTGTCCTGATCCAGGTTACGGAGATAATTCTACTGAAGCTGATATTATGGAGGTTTGAAAATAATGTTTTTTTTTAGCTTCTCAAATGTATTTCGCATGTAGCTGGCAAAGCTGTAGACATTTCGTATTGAGTGGTGGAACTCAACGCCGTGCTTTACATGGACCAAAGCGAAGAAATGGTAATATAAAAAAAACATTTCCTCGAGTAGAAATGGAACCCATGACCTGTCGCGTTTACAGTGGCGTCCTTGTGCCTCCCTGCTCAACGACCGGGTTGTTATATTAACATTATTTTACGTTCTTTAAAAATTATGTAATTAATTTTCCCGTGACAAGAGATTACGTATAAAAAGTGAATTTTAGAATTCAAGATTACAAACTGTTAACTCTCATTATTTCTACGGTGTGATAAGAATGTTTAAATTAGATTTAAAGATATCTATCTTTAAATGCAATGAGCTTATAAAAGACAGTATCAAGTGCTTACATTTTCATATAAATTAAAGCCACACTTTTACCTATTTGACCTGTAAAAAGCAGAATGTCCATTATAAAGAAAATACTAAAGATCATCTTATTTGTTATAGATAAACTTTGAATCGTGTGAAACGGAAGTGGAAGCAGTATGCAATGTGAACACGACAGCATCCTGCCCTGAGGGTATTTGTGAGGACGGGCTAGTGTGCTGTTCCACATCAAGCTGCGGTCCCGTGTGCGTCGATGCTGCTAAAATACGTTTACAGACTGACAGAGTAGATGACACACCAACAAGTAAACACTTTTTTTATATATATTTTTCCACGTGATTCAAATGTACTTTATAATATTCAATTATACGTTTTTTTGAACTTCTAACATGTTTGTTTTTTTTTTAATATAAAAAATATGATGTCGTATACCATAAATTTATCAGATTAGTTGATATGTGACGTGAGTGTGATATATTGCTTGAGATGTGCGGGCACATTGCAGGGTAGGCAGAGGGATCCTAGACATTCTGTTCCCCATTTTCCGCCGAATTTTAAAGGCATTGCGTGTTACGTGGCGAAACTCAACGCCGCGCTTTACCTCGACTCCAGAGCGAAGAAATTAAAATATGAAGTATTTCATTTCCTCAATTGAGAATCCCACCCACAAGCTGTTTTCTTTCACACTATATAGCCACATATTCTTTTATAGCAATAATTAATTTATTATTAACATATTATATTCATCTATTAGTGTGCGAATACCTCCGAGATTTCGACGAGAAGATGGAAGGTACAGTTGATGGCATGAAGCTCGCGCTACCAGCCCCGTCCTGCAACTCCGACGGCTCCTTCGTGTCGCAGCAGTGCGCCAACGGACGATGTTGGTGTGTCGACTCCTTCGGCACCGAAATACCTGATACGAGCACTAACAACGTGTCAAGCATTGATTGTGATAAGTAAGTTTTGTTTGAAACTTCATTCAAATAAAAATGTAACAAATCAATGTGCTTAGAATACAATTTGAAAACAATTAAACGGTCGCATCGTTATTATTGTCAAATAAAATATCCACTCTAGAATGAAATGACACAGTATTTTTTTTCTGGTTATTTTTTGAGACATTGCACATCTGATGTCAGGAATAAACGCCGCCATTCGTCTGGTATCTAGACCGAAAAATGTAAGCAAATCATTCCTCGAGTGTTTTTTTTATTATTATTTTTATTTTTAGCTTCACGCTGTACCCCGCTCATAGCGAGGTAGACAGAGAGAACCGGGGAACTTACCGTTTAAATACTTTTTTTTAGCTTCACGCTGTATCCCGCACACAGCAGGGTAGGCAGAGGGAACCTAGTGTTAAGATACTCCATTCTCTACTTTCCGCCAATTTCTAGAGGCATTGCGTGTTGAGTGGCGGAACTTAACGCCGCGCTTTCCTCTGGACACCAGAGCAAAGAAATTAAAATATAAATGTAAATAAATATTTCATCTCCTCGAATTGGGATCGAACCCACAACCAGTCGATTTACAGGCACACTTTGTGTCCTTGCGCCACTACTGGCCTCTATCTACCCAGTAAATAAGTATTTTTTGAATAAGAACTAAATATTTGGTCTTTAAATTTTCCAGACTCCGTTCACAACTATCTTGCTTAGAGCTAACATGTCGTATGGGCTGCGACTACGGCTTCGAACTGGGTGCCAACCGCTGCCCGACCTGCAAGTGCCGCGACCCCTGCGCCGGCGTCACGTGCCCCACGGGACGCGCGTGCTCACTTGTAGATGTTGCCTGCGATGCTGATTATTGTCCTCCTGTTCCTGCTTGTGAGTTGTTATTATATTTTTTTTTACGCTGTATCCCGTATATAGCAAAGTAGTAGCTTAGTAGGCAGAAAGCTCATTTTTCGTCGAATTCTGTAGGTGTTGCGTGTTGAGTGGCAGAATTAAACACCGCGTTGTGCCTCGACACCAGAGTGAAAAAAATGAGTGTATTAAATTATAATTGTATATGCTTAATTCGTATTGAACATATTAAATAAATAATACTTTAAAATCTAAAATCACATTTTTCAATAGAACGCATTAATAAGTCATTTGTGATGAGCACAAATTCAGTTTAAGGTTCCATCAGCCATTTTCCAATTCCATCATCAGCTCGTCAGTATCGTAACAACAAAAAGTCATCTAATATAATAATTGCCACATTTCGTGATGATATAACAATTAGACGTACATGTAATTAAGATTTTTTGATTTTATTACAAAGCTGCGTGCTAAAAACAATTAATTTTAATTAAAAATAAAAAAATCACAGCATTCATTTTTATATTTCTTAAATATAATAAAATTCCAGGTCTACCACAAAAGACCGGTCAGTGCCCATACCTGGTGCCGTGGACGGGCGCGTGCGAGTGGGCGTGCCGCAGCGACGCGGAGTGCGGCGCGGCGCGGCGCTGCTGCGCCACCGGCTGCGGGACCGCTTGTACTGATGTGGTCCACCAGACTGCTTGCCAGCAACGCAGGTGACTTGGATGTAGCTAGGAGGAGGAGGCAACATTATATATGCATGTAATAAATCAGCTTCACGCTGAATCCCGCACACAGCAGGGTAGGCAGAGGGAACCTAGTGTTAAGACACTCTGTTCCCCACTTTTTGCCGAATTCTGGAGGCATTGCGTGTTGAGTGGCAGAACTCAACGTCGCGCTTTGCCTCGACACCAGAGCGAAGAAATGGAAATATAAATTTAAGTAAATATTTCATCTCCTCGAGTGGGGATCGAACC
The DNA here is from genome assembly GCA_021202915.1 of Heliconius himera. NCBI lineage: Eukaryota > Metazoa > Arthropoda > Insecta > Lepidoptera > Nymphalidae > Heliconius > Heliconius himera. Next base: position 59,869 of record JAJHJA010001117.1, on the reverse strand, counting down.
CACAACCAGTCGATTTACAGTCACACTTTTTGCCCCTGCGCCTCGACTGGCCTCATATATGCATATAATAATGCTTCCAAATTAAAAACAGTAAACGAAAACTGGGTAATTATAGGTAAAAACGTAAATCAAGTGTGTGAGGGTTACTTAAACTAAACATGAATTAATATTCAATAGTATCAATATTAACTATGAATTTACCAGCAATTACTGCAAGTACTTCTATAAAGAAAGTCATAATATATAAGTAGCGTAGCGGGCGTAACTCGCGCCCGGTGCAAAATACTTTTTCAGCGCCCCCCAGACGAACATCGTATAATTGTATATATACAGTATACTCCTAATTTAATATATTTAAATAGTTTTGCAGAACTTTTGGCGCCCCTTTGTGAGTAGCGCCCGGGGCATGATGCCCCCCCTTGCCCCCCCCCCCCTCACTACGCCACTGTAATACATATAGGCTAAATTCAATTAAACATTAACAGCCAATTCGATGTGTTTTCCAGAGCCCTAGCTTTACACACAGCAGCAGAGAGTGGAAACCCACCGTCTTGGACTTGGGTGCCGAGCTGCAAGGAGGATGGCAATTACGAGAACATACAATGTCAAGGAAACAAAATGTGCTGGTGTGTTGACTCTGCTGGCAACGAAGTAAGTTAAGCTCCTTATTTTTATAATTTATTGAAATTTTAGATCTTATAAATTATATCCTTCATTAAAATTTAATAAATCTAAATTTAATCAGTTTCACGCTGTATCCCGCGCACAGCAGGATAGACAGAGGGAACCTAGTGTAAAGACACTCCGTTCCCCACTTTCTCCTGAATTCTGGAGGCATTGCGTGTTGAGTGGCAGAACTCAACGCCGCACTTGGCCTCAACACCAGGGGGAAGAGATGAAAAATATAAATTTAAGTAAATATTTCATCTCCTCGAGTGGGAATCGAACCCACAACCAGTCGGTTTTACAGTCACACTTCGTGCCGCTGCGCCACGACTGGCCAAAAAAAAAAATTATGTACATGTTAATATGTTTATTTTCTTCAGGTTCCGGGAACAAGAACAAATACTACTCAACCAACCTGCGATGCTCCGTCTCCATGTCCAGATCCTGACTGTGACGAAGAGATTTGTCCCCATGGCCCTAAGTTGAACGATAAGGGCTGTCCTACATGCAACTGTAGGGACCCCTGTGCAGATGCAAAATGTAGAGACGATGAAACTTGTGAACTAGTTCCTTTGGATTGTGAGGTTAGTATTTATGTTCGAAGCATCGATTTCTGTTTATCTTAAAGATTTCACACGAAGATTTCATAGAAAAACTTCTTCAGAATAACTTCTCATTTGTTAAATTATTAATTTCACTTTAATAACTTATCAACATTTGATTTTCTACATTTCCATTTCTTTTCGTTCTGGTAACCAAACAAAACACAGTCTTGACGTCCACCACTTGACACGCAAAGTATTGAGAATTGGAAGAAAAATAGAGAATGAAGTGTTTCAATTCTAGGTATCCACTGCCTGCTATATACAGAAAACAGCGTGAATCTAAAAAAAATACAGTAACACCTTTAATCCAAAAACATTCAAACATAACAATTTTGCCAAGCATTTTGAAATTACTGTAATCTAAATAGACATTATCCTTTTTATTCCAGGGCGAATTCTGCCCTCCACTGGCCCGGTGCTCCCCATCCCCACAATGTCCCGATGGGGAGCCCCTGCAGGCCCCGGACGGCTCCGGCGCGCTGCTGTGCGGGCCGCGCGCCGCCGCCTGCCCCTCCACACACGCGTGCCGCTTCGCACCGCACGACTCTAAGCCGTCTGTGTGCTGCCCTAAGCCTAGTTAGTGTAAAAATAATATTGTGTATCTGTAATTTTATTTATTTAAATTTATATTTTCAATTCTTCGCTCTGGTGTCGAGGCAAAGCGCGGCGTTGAGTTCCGCCACTCAAAACACAATGGTTCCAGAATTCGCCGGAAAGTAGGAAGCGAAGCGTTTTAACACTAGATTCTCTCTGCCTACCTTAGTTTGTGCGGTATACAGCGTGAAGCTGATTTAATTTTTTACGTTATCATTTAAAACTAAAAACTTTACACATCTCTCATATTTTATAATATTTACAGAATAAAATATACAATATAAAATTAAATCTACAGGAACGGTGTGCTTAGAGAGTAAAGACGAAGGAGAGTGCCCAAACAGCGAAGGCCTAAATGCGACGCGATGGCACTTCAACCACGAGCGCAACCGGTGCGAGCGCTTCCGGTACCACGCCTGCTCCGGCAACCACAACAACTTCCGCACTAAGGAGGAGTGCAATACTGTCTGTCCAGGTAAGAAATGTACATATATTATTAGTATATTATAAATATATTGTGATGGCAATAACTAAAAGCTATGATAACTAACTAAATAATAATTAATACAAGAGGCCGTCGTCAACGCGACTATTGTCGTTTCGATTCTCACTCGGGGGAATTAAATATTATTAATTGATATTTTCATTTGGTAACAAGGCAAACGCGGCGTTGAATTCCGCAATTCAACACACAATGCCTCAAAAAATCAGCAGAAAGTGGGTAACGGACACTCCGTTACCCATTTCCTATAATAACTTAAAACTAGAGCAAACAACAACAACAAAAATAATGTAGGAATATAACGATTTCTTCTACTGTACCGATTTTTTATCTTTTGTATGGCCGAATATTATATTTATTCCCAGGTATGTTGTGTTAATAGTAAAGCTCGAAACATTTAACAATATTAAATTATAATTAGCTTAATATTAATAAGGAATGACTTAATTATTACAAGAAATCATTAAAATAATAAAAACTAAATTTAATAAAGAATAATATTAAACCTCAATAATATTAAAGTGGGGAACGGAGTGTCTTAACACTAGGTTCTCTCTGCCTACCCCGCTGTGTGCGGAATACAGCGTGAAGATGACTTGATTTGATTTTTTAATATTAAATCTAAATATATTACGAATGTTTTATAAAATATATTATTAACAGTTAAAAACGAATTGGACTACATGGAGAAACCGAAGACCCAAAAGAGATTGAAAATATCAGAAGGCATGACTTTTCAAATGTTTCCTGCATATATCATGTGGCTAATACATTGAATTTATACAGGGTGTTTGATATGCGTCATTTGTTCTAACTTATATGGATTCATTAATTTAATGCACGCTGTATCATATTCACAAATGTCATTGTGCACAATTATTATATATTCATTATTATACTTCAAGGCCATAAGTAAATATGTGTCTGCATATTATATATAGTACAGATAATAAAAGCATGCATTTAAATTGTCATAGATACTATAAAAAATATTTTTAAACTAGCTGTGCCATTCTGAGAAAAAATATTAAAAAATTAAAACATAAAATTTGTAATATATATGGAAGCACGCCTATAATTTAGAAATTAATAAATATAATTGACTGTTATTTTTCTCCTTTAGTTCTAAGTCCATGCGAAAGACTTCGCGAGAAGAATGAGGCGGCGGCGCTGAAGTACGGAAAAGGCACGTTCATTCCAAAATGCGACGTGAGTGGCGCTTGGGAGCCAGTGCAGTGCATGTCTCATATAGGTATACTATGCAGTATATTGCCTTATATAATATATCAGGATAAGCAAAGAGGACCAGTCAAGATACTCGCGTAAACGTGACTGGTTGTGGGTTCGATCCCCCACTCGAGGAAATAAAATATTTATTTAAATTTATTTTTTAATTTCGCTCTGGTTCAGATTCCGGCTGAAAATGGGGAGCGAAATGATTTAACACTAGGTTTCCTCTATTCACCCTGCTGTGTGCGGGACTTAATGTGAAGCTGATTTAGCAAGATAATATTTTATTATAACAGATGTTTGTTGGTGTGTGAGCGCCCGCGGAGAACCTCAGAAGGGTTCGCTAGTGCGCGGCGCCAAGCCCACCTGCAACTTTAGACAGGCCAGGAAGTGGGTGCGACGCGACCCCCTCGACGAAAAGGCGAGAGCTGATGAAGGTATGGATACTTTAGGTACTGATAACTATAAAATGAATTGAAAACTTGAGTCAATTTAGAATAACAGCTATGTTGCTGAATTCCGCTAAGAAAGTAGTTTAGACATCACTGAGCCTCAGTTTTAGAGCACATATTTCAATTTTAAAATGGCCATAAAACAAAAATAAGTAATAATATTGAGAAAAAAATACGGACTGAAATGTCTGTAGAATCTAAGCCCGTTTTAGCGTTGCAATTGCAAGCTAATAAGGGGTTTTTCATATAGAGAAAAATATTTGAAAAACAAAAACCCCGACTGCATAAAACTAAAAAGAAAAAAAACAAGCCCAATAGTTTATTTAGGACTAGCAGTTGGGACCTATAAGTAATTACTAGTATACATATTATTTCTCATTTTTATTCGTATTATATCTTGTATTATAATTTTTTTGAAGTGCTGGAAGAGCTCATTCGACAAATGACAGCGTATAGAGTAGATGATTTCGAAGATGAAGATGACTTTGAGAGTATCGAAGTAGATGATGAACGTAGCGCTGGTGAGCCAGTCTCCACCGAGATGTCCTCTGGTGAAGACAGTTCCGTGCTCGCTGAAGTGGTAGAGCCTAGGCTGGTCGAAACTACGAGAAGAAAAACAATACCAATTGAAATTACGGAAAGAAGAAACTATAAAACTAAATGTCAGTTGTTGCAAGAAGAAACGGATAACGGTAATGTATTATTATCTTTATACTATAATAATTACGATGGATGTCGTGCATTTGAGAAGGATTGCCGAAGAACATTTAATTATTATTTTTTTAAGTTATCTTGGCAACTTTGAAATATTTATCCTTCAATTGTTCCCTGAAATGGTTGAATATTTTCTTTTTTCGGCCAACCCCCATGAAAGAGATACGTGAAAATAAATAATATTAAGAATACTGACATATACAGGGTGGAAGTGTAAGCACCACTTTAAATGAAACCACAGTTTTAACTACTCTATAAAAGCCTAATATAAATCAGAAAAAAATAAATTCCCAAAAATGAAAAAGTATTTTTTTCAAACAAAATAAATAATAAAATTGTCATTTTAAAATAAAACGCCATTTGTAAGGACGATTAAAATATAATCTGCAATCTGTATATATTTCAATTATTTGATTACTTCGCACTGGTATGAAGACAAAGCGTAGCGTAGTTGCGCCACTCAAGACGCAATGTCTTAAAATTTGGACGGACAGTGGGAAGTGTCTCAACACTAGGTTCCCTATCCCTATATTGTCGATATATTCCAGGCGGCTCGGGCTACAGGCCGCGCTGCTCGGCGGACGGGGCGTTCTCGCCGCGGCAGTGCGGGCGCGCGCGCTGCTGGTGCGTGGACGCGGCCGGCCACGCGCGCCCCGCCTCCACCATGCACGGCGACTGTGGTATGTACGACACATTTTATACTTATCAAGAGAGGCCAGTCGTGGCGCAGGGGCACAAAGTCTATCTGTAAAATCGACTGGTTGTGGCTTCGATCCCCACTCGAGGAAATGAAATATTTATTTACATTTATATTTCCGTTTCTTCGCTCTGGTGTCTAGGTTAAGCGCGGCGTTGAGTTCTGCCACTCAACACGCAATGCCACCAGAACTCGGCGGAAAGTGGGGAACGGAGTATCTTAACACTAAGTTCCTTGCCTACCGTGCTGTGTGCAGGATACAGCGTGAAGCTGATTTGATTTGATTAAATATATACCAGTAATATTTTCATTTCCTCCCTCTAGTAAAATGGCAAAGGCCGGTATTGAGTTTCACCACTCAATACGCAATGCCTCCAGAATTTGGCAGAAAATGGGAAACGGAAGTGTCTTAACACTAGGTTCCTAGATTCTCTCTGCCTACCCTGTTATATGCGAGATGCAGCGTGAAGTTTTATCCACAATAATATCATACAATAATTAACTCACAGAGGTGACCCACGTCGAATCGGCTCTTCTCGAGCTGGAACTGATCGGTGTCGACCAAACCATCGGAGACAAAGCTCAGGCGCTACTGACTTCACGTCTTCTCGCCCTCGGTGCAAATGTACCCGTCACTGTTAGCAAGGAGAAAGAGGTGGTTAAACTACGGGCTGTGCTGTCTGGTCCAAGGGCTGCTGATTTGGTGTATCAGCTTGAAACTCAGGTATCTCGATCGATCTACGATTTAATCTGTGATTGCTTAATATATTTTTTACTATTTAAAATTGGTTATAGATAAAATTATCGTTATTGAATTGAAATATAATGATTAGAGAGCTTTATCTTTATATTGGTGTAATTATACAGGGTGGAAATGTCAGCACCACTTTAACTGAAACCATAGTTTTAACTACTCCATATCTTGATTAATTTGTTTGAAAAATTTTACCCTATATACTCTTTCCGTAAAAGGAGCGCTGCTGCCCCTTCCATCCTGTATAATTATGATCAATTTTACTCGAAATCAATGCATTGCAATATCGAGACCATCGTGGCGCAGAAGTACAAGGGTGCGACTAAAAAAAATTTAATTAGTTTTTGTAAAATATATATAGATAATATATATTATAAAGTAACATTTATTTTTTCTAAATAGGATTATTTTATTTCTATATGTCATAAACACTTATATGTAATTTAACATGAAGGTCAAAAAAGAAAAGCTATCCGGCGCCAACAAATCTGAGGAGGGCGTGCTCGGCGCTGACGTCATCCGCAGCGAGTACCGCCTCGTGGCGCCCGCGCCCGCCGTGCAGAGGGAAATTGTCAGTGAATCTACAGTAAGTTATGGCTTATGTGGAGGCTTCGCCTGCTTGAACTACATAATTTGTTTAATCCGTGGCACGTAGCCGTGGCGCAGGGGCACAAAGTGTGATGTAAAACCGACTGGTTGTGGATTCGATCCCCACTCGAGGAGATGAAATATTTACTGAAATTTATATTTCCATTTCTTCGCTCTGGTGTTGAGGCAAAGCGCGGCGTTGAGTTCTGTCACTCAACACGTAATGCCTCCAGAATTCGGCAGAAAGTGGGGAACGGAGTGTCTTAACACTAGGTTCCCTCTGCCTACCCTGCAGTGTGCGGGATACAGCGTGAAGGTGATTTTTTTTTTTGATCCATTACTTTATTTTTCTTAATAAAATAATATATATCTTTTATGTAATAGATATGTATATCGATATTGAAAAGTAACGTTCAGTTGGTTCAATAAAACAGTTATTTATTGCAATTGTGTCGAAACTAATTCGTAAAATGTGTTATGCAGTTTTTGATTTATAAACCGATTGAAATAAAACAAACACTGAATGTTAAGTCGAAATTGTAATGAAAATGCATAAGTGAAAATTAATATTAAATCGGTTAGGTCGTTTCTGAGATTAGCGTGAACAAACGCACAAATAGATAAAAAATTTAAAAATCATTGTTTTTGGTTGTTTTACATTATTAAATGCCACAATTTTTTTTTACATATAAATGTAGATATGTATATTCCATACAGACACTGAACCGTCACGATTTTATTATAATTTATTACCATGCATTGAATGGGAATAAAAAGATGTGCATTATTCGGTGCAAGTTCCGGAGATACAACGTGATGACAGACGGAGGGACTACCGAGTCATAGTAACAATATTTTATCCTTTGGGTACGAAATCCTAAAAACACCTTTAATCTTTATACAAATAATAATAAATACAAATTTTGTCAATAGGTATCTGCAGCCACTTCTTATCACACCGCTTTAATAGTCCTCGCGGCCACATCAGCCTTCATTATCAGCGTGCTCTGCGTATTAGTTATGTTGTACAGAGCACGGCTTCAACGGGAACCTCATAAAGCTGAAAGGTTCCTGCCTGCTGCTCCACCAGTCTACGTGTTATCCGCTGACGAGAAGGCAGAACTGGCCAGGGTCCTACACGCTCCTCCTCCACCCGTGCCGCCGAATGATGATCATACGAGAGTGTAAAAAAATCATAGGAGAGTAGAGAATCTAATGAGACATTAGAAAGCATCAATATTAAAGAAAGTAATTAAATGAATTTGAATATAACACCTAACTCCAAGAATTTTCTAAGAATCGATTTTCCCAAAATACGTTAATAAAATGATAATATGACAACATTATCAATATTGTACGTGCTAGTTAACAGTACCATGAAATTGTAAATTTGTAGATTTCTATATCTTTAATATTGTTAAAAATGTGATGTTTTCAGAGAAATCTTACAAAAATATTTTATTTATGTAAATGTTAGCGTGAGTTGATGGAATTATAAGAATAACTTAAAAATTATCTTCCAATAATAAACGCTAGTTGAAGAATTTTATATAATATCTATATAAGCATGTTTGGATTAAGGGTACATAAAAATTTTCAATTATTACACTCTTTTATAACTATTCATAATTATTAACATCTGAAACCTTAACCAAATCGTTTACTACAGTAGGGTTGGCGATCTGAGATCGATTAATCGAAGAATCGATTTTCCTGGTCAAAATATCGTTCTTTTAAATCGATATGTAATACTGTATCGATTCAGTGAATCGATATTGCATCTTTGAATATCTGATAATTTTCGGAAAGAATCGCCATCTACAATACATTGTCCAAAAACGTACGATAGCAAATTTGAAACGATCGGATACGTGTTCATGAAAATTTTTAATAGAAGCCTAATATTTTAGCTATTATAATAGGGTCCAAATGGCTAGAATCTCGTGATGTTTTTAAAAATTAAATTTATCGACTATCTTATAATATTTAAAAGATTGTAGATTTGACTTAACTATGTAATCGACTTTGCCTTAATGAACTTAACTAAAGTTTCATATATGTTTTAAATATTCCATTGTCCTAATGAACACATTATCCAACTGCACAATCGAATATACATACTCGTAGGAATTTTACACGATTAGAATGTATTATTACACATTATTATTTTGTAATATACATTGATATTGAAATAAATGTTTTCTGAAAAGAATAACAATTTCTATTTATCTTAATAGTAAGTAGTCTTAGTTTTAAAAAGGCGCAATGGCGTGCGTCGGTTTAAGCGACGAACGCCTATACGCACTTTTAGTTCCTTCTATCGAGTTGCGCTCTTCAAAACTAACAGTACTGAATATTATGTATAGTTTGTATGCCTAAACATTTGAAAGAGCGTAACTCGATATAGAACTAATCTAGTCTCTTATACATTCAATATAACCTTCAGATTGTAATACATTCCCTTTTTCTATTGTATATACACATTCCATTGAATTTCACTTATATTATACTTACTCATACTTTCATAGAAATAATGTAATTAATGGCACCTACATCAAGAATTTAACTGCTTATGTTTCTTACTTTTCAGTATGAGTACATTTTTTAATTTGTTTTTTGTTAGTATTGTATTTATAGAAATAAATTTTTAATTACATATATGTAAAAAATAAATATGTTATTTTATATATGTTTGTTTCAATGGTTTATATTTTGAAAATAAAGAAAACTATTCTTAATTTACACTTTTTTTATCTTTTTAATCATATTTTTATATATCCTTCATTTTTACGTTGGTAAAATTTAATAAAACAAAATTATTGTGATTTGTGTAGTTTGCACAAATTGCAGGTAATACAAATTCTTAGTTTAAAATAAATATACTTTTTCAGGGTAACGTTAAAAAATAAATGTAATTATTCAAAAACAGATATTAAAATACTATTAAAATTAAGAAGCACAAATAAAGAATAGATTTTTATTTATCATTTTGAAATCTTAAAAATGAATTATTTAATATTTTCATTTCTTTGCTCTGGTGTCAGCGTTGAGTCCGCCACTTAATTTTGGGCACTGCGTTGCCCAGAATTCGGCGGATAACTGTAATAATAGGTTCCCTCTATCTACCCTGCCGTATGTGAGATACAATGTGAAGCGAAAAATATTTAATCAAGCTTAGGCAAGGATCGATCTAAATTATTAGTTATGTACAAGAAAATAATAATATAAATAAAAAAAAGTAATTTCAGTCATAACATGTGAGTAAAGTGAATTTATTACCGTGAATTTAGTATCAAACACGTTCACTTAAAATTTATAAAATATTACTTAAATTTTGTTTCATTGGACACTTTTGTATAATTATTTAATACAAGTATCCGATTGTAAGCAAAAACTTTGGAATCTATGTCACGTAGTTAACTGACAAATAGAAAAATAAGACGTGACGTTAGAGTTGACAGTTGCAAGGGCCGGCCCAGATAGGAATAATTTCAGAATCAGAATGAATCAAGAAGGCGTACTTGCTTGTTGCGCCGTTTGCAATCAGCAAACACATCGAAGATGCGGTCGGTGTCTTAATGTTTATTATTGTAATACAGAACATCAACGACAAGACTGGAAAAGACATAAAAGTGAATGTGCACCAAAGTTACAAAAACAGAGTTCGCGAAAAGATAAAGTTGTTGAGCAGTCCTCTATAGAAGAAAAAGAATTAAAGATAAGACACGAAGAAGATATTAAAATATCACTTAATAACAAAGAAGATATATTGCAAGCAGGAAGTGAATTGAGACGATTAAAAAAATCTAAAAAGAAAATAACGAAAAAGGAGGGTAGTGACATATTTAATGATAATAAAAATACCTCGCAATCTGTAGATAGCATTGCTCAAACTGTTGATGCTTCTAGTGCAAAAGGTAATTTAAAAGACAAAAGTGTTTTTTCAAGTGTAGTATATAGTAATAAAGACATTGCAAAAATAAGTGCCATAACTTATGAGGGGTCTTCAGAACAGCAAATTTTAAGTGAAAAAGCGCAGCAACTTAATTCAGTTGACTTTGAAGCTGCAAGTACGTCTAATTTACTGAAAGAAGTAAATAGAACAGATGTAAAAATGCCTGCAATACCTAGTGAACAACCTACTAGAATGAAAGAATATCCAGAGGCAATTCTCAAAGGAAGTGGAGCACCTTACAATAATTATTTTATGGACACAAGTGATCCTAATTATAATATTTGTCAAAGAGTGATCAGAGACATGACACAATATGGTGTTTGTGTATTGAACAATTTTTTGGGTAAAGAGCGAGGACTTTTAGTGTTAAAAGAAGTTCTAGATATGTATCAATCAGGCATATTTACAGTAAGTAATTTCTTATAAAAGATGCTTGTGCGAATCTATAACCTACTTAATATTTAGATAAGGTGTTACTTTTTATCTGTTACGCATCTATACACATAGGTGACATATTGGTTAATAATATTTATAAAATAATGTAGGTCAATTACTATCCTAATAAAGATTATTAAAAAATTACATTAGAATAATATATAACACATTTATGCTGAGGGAATACAAAAATTTATTGGTCAAAACAAAAATATTTTTTATTAAGTTTCTATGATAATATTGTTATTTGTTAATTTATACTAATAATAAAATTTCATGATGTGAATATCCGATAATCATAACAGACACTGAAAACAAATTGATAAGGAGTAGTTAGTTTACAATAGCAAATTTCTCTGTATGAATAACTTAATATGCATAATAGTATTGGGTTCAAAGTTTTTTTTTTTATTTTTGCAAGATAAAGTGTAGTGTTGAATTCTACCACTCAATAACCAATACTTTGAATCTCAGCCGAAAGCAGAAGATAGGATATCTTAAAACAATTTTCTGTCCTTAATATACATTATGAAATGTGTAGAATAGTTCTATGTTGATATTATAAACTGGAGCAAGACTGCTATAAATATATTTAGACTGCTATGAATATATAATAATAATAACAACTTTATTTATTAACATTTACAGTTTTTTAAATACAAATTATCTTAAGATTTACTTATGATATAAATATAAATAAATATTGAAAATTATGTTGGCCAGTCGTGACGCAGCGGCACAAAGTCTGAATGCAAAATTGACTGGTTGTGGGTTCAATCTCCATTAGAGCAGATGAAAGATTTACTTAAATTTATGTTTTCATTTCTTCATTCTGGTTCTCAACACAAAATGCCTCCAGAATTCAGCAGAAAGTGGGGAACGGAGTGTGTGCACTAGGTTTCCTCTGCCTATATGTTTAATCTTAAATATAAAAAAACAATATTAATTCTGTCTTTGACTTGGCCAAAATTATCTTTATTCACCATAACAATATAATAAGGAAGCAAAGCTAAGTATTAGGCAACTGCATGCTTGCAATGCTTACCTCACAGCTGTTACTCAATGTTTCACTGGTTTTACTTGCTTGAACCACTTTTAGTGTACAAAATAATTTGAATATTTTTTGTATTATTATAGCTTTATAGTTAACACTGTATCCCGCTTATAGCAGGGTAGAGTTTAGGAACCTGGTGTTAGACATTCCGTTTCCCATTTTCCACTCAATTTTCATGTTTTGTGAGACTTTGCAATGTGTTGTGTTGAGTATCAGAATTTAATGACACACTTCATCTTGTTTAGTTCCCTTAATAAGAATCAAACCCACAAGACACCTCTGTGCTACATATGCCTCAAATTTTATTTAATTTATATATATTTAGTAAATAAAGATATCAATTTTTTTATTGAAATTCCTTAATATAAATTAAAAATATGGTTCCTTACAATGGCTAAAAGCATGTCGTTTTAAATGTTTACTTTTAAAATTATGCTTATATTATTTATATGCAATTATTCATTAATTATATATTACATATATTTGACAGACAGGCACAAATCTACATATTAAATCAAAATAATGTTAATACATTATTTTGATTTTAAAATATAGGCATTAGAATCAAAGTCAAAGATAAACAACATTCAAATATTTAAAAATGTTCGTGATTTTTTTGTATTGAAGCACAGAGATCCACTCAATACAGCAAAAGTTAAAACTCTCTCTCTTCACTTTTAGCTAATTAAATAACAACATGACTTTATTTATACATATTAAACTACTTTTTATATATTTAATAACTCTCATTTTATATATATAATCACATAATATGTTCACATCATTCTTCTAGGCAGGTCAACTAGTATCAAATCCACGCAGTACGGAAGCGCAGACGATACGCAGCGACCGCATCACCTGGATCGACGGGAAAGAACAACAGTGTTTCCATATAGGACAACTTATTAGTCAGGTATGTACCATCTTATTACAAGTTTTAGTATTTTTAATACAAATCTAATTAATAAAAAAAATGTTAATGCTTTTATTTCTTCGCTCTGGCACCAAGGCGTTGAGTTCCGTCACTCAAAAAAAAAAACGCCTCGAAAAATTCGGCGAACAGTGGGAAGCGGAGTGTCTTAACATTACGTTCCCCCTGCCTACCATGCTATATGCGGGATACAGCGTGATCAAAAAAAATAAAAAATATTACCTTTTAGATATTTTGCGTTAGGCACAACGAATAAAAAAATCCTTTATTTCTGATACTATAACAAAAAATATTATATATTTTTTAATTTTTTTTTAATTAACTAAAATCATTATAAATTGTCAATATCATTATCAATTATTTTCGATTTTGAATGTAGAATTATCAAAACGAAAACGAAAGAATAAGGAAACGGTTCGATTATAAACAGCTTCTAAAAATCAATGAATACATTCTTGATTACTTAATTATTAATTACTTAATGATTATTCTGGTTATATTATTGAAAATATTAACAATTACTTATTATATTGAGGCTGTCGTGGCGCAGAGGCACAAGGGACTGTAACGCGACGTTTGTGGGTTCAATACCCACTCAAGGAAATTAATTATTATTTATCAATATTTTTATTTCTTCGCTCTGGCACCAAGGCCAAAAGCCCGGCGTTGAGTTACGTCAGTCAACACGCAATGTCTTGAAAAATTCGGCGGAAAGCGCAGAACGGAAAGTCTTACCGCTAGGTTCCCCATGGCTACCCTGCTTTGTGCGAGATACAGAGTGAAGCTGATTTAATTTTATTTTAATAATTTAAACAATTACACGTTAATTCGGAAATTTATTCAATGAATTATTTACATTTTGTCAAGTGCTTTATGATATAGTTATGTACCTATCTTTAAAGAGAAACAGGACCTGTTCAATTTCTATTTCTAACTGTAAACCATTGGTAATATCGATCTCATTAATTCGGCAAGCCTCTCGCGAATCCGGCGTAACGTTTTCTAATGCTACTTAAGCAGTACGGTCAGCAGAACATGGTCGCCGTGAAGCTAGCTGCAGATGGCCAATGGATTTTTTCTTACTTTTCATTATTTTCTTTAAGTATGATCAAGGCGTGAAAATTCGGAAACATAGCTTTAGCGCGGCCTCGATTTGTTAACCTTACTATAGGTACCCTATAGAAAACATTGGCGTGTGATATACAGCTACTATAAAAATACAGAGTTCTTCCTTATTTAAAATTGATTATTTTTTTAATGTATTAGTGGTCAGAGCGCCTGGTCAGTTTCCAAGAAGAAGGCGCGGGTTCGAGTCCCGCTACGTTCAAAATATTATACGTTTTAAAAAAATTCGCTATGTGACTCAAATCATAGATTTGTTTTTATTGTTTTTAAAAACATTGCTCAAATCTAGATATTGGCATTTGGCACTAAATTAAAATATATTACATACGAGACAATAAGATAACAGTATCGTAACAGATGATTACAATAACTGATATTGATGTATATCGATACACCGACGCCGGAAAGGATTGGTTTGTAATTGACCGTATAGAAATGTTTATCTTGAAACATCGTAGGTACTATCAAATCGAATATAGAATTCGTTAATTTTTTTATTATTTTTAATTTTTATTTTGCATATTCTTAAAATTTAAATAAAATAAGTTAAAATTACTTATTTAATTTTTAGTAATTTTGTGCGTTAGTGTCTGAATGGACACGCGAAAGTTATGAAAAAGCAATTCCCATTTAGAAAAACAATTATATTTAAAATAATTTTATTTAAAAAACTATGGAGAAAATATTGTTAACTAATATAAAAAATACCAACTACCGCGTTGTTCTTGCTTGGAGCTAAGAAACTCTAACATACGTAAAAATGTAAAAACATACCGAGTCATACATTTTTCTATCTTCTAACAATATGTATAACTGTATAACAAAATATTTATAATAGATACGCTATAAAATTTAAAGATAACACAATAGACCATTACAGTATACAGTAGCAAGGAAAACCCAATCATATAAATATCATAAGAATCGATAAAACGAAAGCTACCTTCAAGATATCTGTGTCAGTAATATTTCGTATATTTTCGCATTATATTATACAATTCTAACACGCGGCCCATTCCCTTTCACGAGAGGCAGACGTGACCGACATCACACCATCGGTTCTAACTAAACCGAACGTAGGGCGTTGTAAGGGACATCGAAAAATTAACCGCAGGTATAGTACGGCCGACTAGTAATGGCCGCTCTGAACTTAGCTGTGGCTAGGCTGCGCAGATTTGATTTTAGGATTTTTCTTGCTTTTAATTATTTTCTTTTAGAGTGCATTTTGTGTATGAGTTTAGAATAGAAAATCTTTCAGTTCAAGGTGGCCACGACTTGTTGACCGTACTGTAACTAACGTATGTATAGTTTTAACATTTATGATAGTGTTGTAATATACATATGTGTAATGTGGGAAAAGATATGGTCACGTACACAATATACGTACAAGTAAAGGAAATAGTAAAATATTTTTCTATGGAAACTAAATATTGACCGTGTAGTTATTATTTTAAAAGGAAAAATATTGATTGTAAACATTGTGTTCTAGTTGTAATTTAATTATACAACTGAATTACTTAAAGTTCGTCTAAGAGACGTGTAACCCGACGGTTGTGGGTTCGATCCCCACTTGAGAGAATGAAATGTTATTTCTTAATATTTTTATTTCTTCACTCTGGCACCAAAGTAAAAGCTCGAAATTTTATTACTTAAGGTTTAACATTGTGTTTATATTTTATATTGGAAAATTGAGCCAAAAACCGATTGACCTAAATCCCTCAATACCCTTATCTTTGCCCTATTTCCAACCCCGTGGTGTACCGTAGCATCTTTTGACGGTTTTGTAAAATTCTAATAATATTTGGTTCACTTCTTTATTTAAATATACATGTATTGTGAAACGGCGCTAAATGTAGTTATTTAAACACAAGAATATCTCATTTATTTTTAAATCATACACTATATATTTCTTTTTAAAGATTATACACAAATGTTTAAATAATTCAGATATTATTAATTTAATAACAATTTTCAGGTTGACAGTATAATATTAACAGCCAACAAGATGGCCAACAACGGCAAGATGGGCAACTACATCATCAATGGAAGAACGAAGGTACGCTTTTTGTTTTGAATTTTTTAGATTTGTATAAAATTAATTAATAAATTTGTAAGTAGAACCTTGTCCTAACCCCTCTACCATATCTGAAACATTTGAAAATTTGAAAAAAAAATTACCAGAATAATAAAAATGAAATTAAATTAGCTTCACGCTGTATCCCGCATACAGCAGGGTAGGCAGAGGGAACCTAGTGTTAAGACACTCCGTTCCCCACTTTCTGCCGAATACCAGATATACCAGAATAATGGTGTTTTTAATTGTTTCTACATGTGTGCTAAAACAAAGTTTTAAATTATTAGTTTAATCTCTGGAGGCCACAAGTGTATGACTTTACTGCAAAATATTGTGGGTTCGATTCCCTCTCGAGGAAATGAAATATTTTACATTTTCATTTGCTCGCTCTGGTGACAAGGCCTTCACCACAGCACCCTTCATCCTTCTCCACAGCACCCTGCTGTGTGGGGGAACAAAATCGTTGATTTCTTGAAACTCAAGAAAATCCATGACAGGCGAATGAAATGTATTTTTCCCGATTGCTAAGGAAGGGTTATGTTTTTCGCGCGTATCTTGTATGTATGTAATATTCTTTATTACCTCGTATCTCCAGAACCGCTGAACGAATTTACATATTTGAGGTATCGTTAGATTCGTATTAGCAGCCCAAGTGTTCTTAGATAGGTGACGTTAATAAAAAATAATCATGGCGGCTGTGGTACGCCATTGGGCTTAGTGAAAAATTTTTTTTTCGTTTCGAATACCACAATATGGGTATCAAATTCAAGAGCTCAATTTCAGGATTTCAAAAAGGTATATCATGATTATCATTACCATAATAAATTCTAACAAAAAAATGTAAAATAAAAAAATATTTGTAAAAACAAAAACCCCGACTGCATCAACTAACAAGAAAATAAACAAGCCCAATTGTTTATTAGGATTAACAGTCGGGACCTATAAGTAATTCTTCAATCAATAAAATCTTTACCAGGAACCTCGCATAATTTAAAGGGGTCCCGACTGTTGTTTTCGTTGGTTCATTCAACTTCTGAAATAGTTATAATTCTGAAAATATATAATAATACCAATTACCAATATTTATTTAATAATGATTTTGCTTATTTTTTTAATGTTGCTTAAAATTGTATACTATAAATAATTTCTTAATTTTTTTTAAACACAAAATACTGACCAAAATAAGAAAAAAGATTTCTCTATATGGTGTTTTTTTAAATTCTATAGAAACTTCTCTATTGTGATTTAGCGATTTAACATTGCTCTTGGCGTTATATTTTACGCTCAATTGTGACGTTATATGACTGTGCAAGTTTTATTATGGAGAGAGGCGATGTGAGACTATAAAAGAAAGATTCTGTTTCCTCGGCTCTTTAGTGAAAACGCGAAACTTTAAAATTAAATATTTTATTTTTCTTATATTTTGTGGTGATATAATGACGTCAAGCCCTTTAATATCCTTTTTTTTTTGGTGTTTTCGCACACGTCAACTTTTTTTTCATTTTCGTAGTGTTCTAAACATATATATAGCAAAACGCTTTCGTGTCGTAGAAAGTATGTAATTGTAATTCACTTTAAGAGGCCTGTCGTGGCGCTGGGACACACAAGTGTGAGTGAGAACGCGATAGGTTGTGGGTTCGATTCGACACTCGAGGAAAATAAATATTTCATATTTTAATTTCTACACTCTGGTTTCAAGGCTCTGGTCTAAGGCTTCTTGCCTACAGAATTCGGCGGCAAGTGGGGAGCGGAGTGTCTTAACACTAGTCGCCCTCTGTCTTCCCTGATACAAGCGGGATACAGCGTCAAGCTAAAAAAAATATTAAAAAGTCACTATAATTGAACGTTGGAATACAATGTTAGGTGTTAGTGTAGCTGTAATAAAAACATTAAAGCGGCTCTACCGTTAAACCCTAAAAACGCATTTTTTTGTATATATTTTTATTAATTTTATTTATTTGAATAAATTCAAAACAAAAATCTATTTAAAGACTTTTAAATTATATTAATTCACACATAAATAAAGGGCAAGTTATTAGGCAAAAATTGTATACATTGTGGAATCTAGTGGAAACGGAAACATTCATCTTAGAGAATGCTGCGGCTGTCATCTGTTTTTGTAACTGTATGTGGGTAATAGGGACGGGCGACGTGTGGCAATACGTTAGAAGTGACGTGAAGGTCGATTATTCGATTGTTGAAAGCGGACAAAGTTCTATCGCTTAACTTATCTTAAATAAAAGTACGTTGAATAGTTTAAGAGAAATAATATATGTTGTGTTTGAATATTTTTTTAATCGATGATGCTTAAAAAAATCGAATTAGAAAGATTTATTTGCCGATTTGAGGCCAGTCGTGGCGCAGGGGGAGAAATTGTGGCTGTTAACGCGACTGGTTGTGGTTTCGATTCCCATTCGAGGAAATGAAATGTTAATTTAAATTTTTATTTCCATTTCTTCGCTCTGGTGTCGTGGCAAAACGCGGCATAGAGTTCCGCTACTCATCACGCAATGTCTCCAAAAATCGTCGGTAATTGAGGAACGGAGTATTAGAGTCTACCCTGCTGTGTGCGGGATACAGCGTGAAGCTAATAAAACATATTTTAATTTTTGATTTATTTGCCAATTTTTTAAATATCTACATTAAATATATGAAATAAGAATATATAAAAAATATATTTTTTTATAATATACAACACTCAAGTCTATATCCCAAAAGGAACTAACTATACATGAGTAAATAAAAAGGTTATCGTACTAACGTCGGTCGGAGTCCGGAATGAATGAAAAGTCGCCTAGAATTTTACTATTCTCGTGCGTTAGATATAAACAACGATATATTTTACATATAAATGTGACTCATAATATGAATGATGTTTGTGTTTATGTACGTGACATCAATGTGTGTAAAAATAAATCTAATATTTATAACACATTTAATAGCTGAAATAGTATTATTATTTATTATTATCATTTTATTTTATTAAGACGAATTGTATACTGTGTGAGTACAAAAGCATATAAATTATTATTTTTATGTACTCATTTTCCAACTGCCAATTCTATATGTGTTGGCTATAAAATTACGTCATTGGTTTAAAAGAAAACATTTTTAGTCTATGGCTTATATATTTATAGTATTTAGATTATTAGCATCATAATTTTTTTTTAACAAAATATAAGCTTTTCTAAAGAAAAAAATTAATTAGTTATTTTAAATGTGACTTTTATGTCATTGTTATATGTAGTTAATTCATTAAAATGTTTCTAAGTACTTTTATTTCTCAGGGTTTAGGACGTACTTTTTATACGTATTTTCATCGAGCGATTGCAAAAACCAACAAACCTCGACGGTCCCTAAGTAAAGTATCGAAAGTGAAAAACTGCAAATATATTTTAAATTTCTGACAAAATTAGTTTTTGAATAAATAAACATTTGAAAAACGCATAAATGAAATAAATTGAAAAAAAAAAACATTAAAACTACACTTCTTAGTAGTTCAAAACAGCGATAAAAAAACGTTAGCGATTTCTCACTTCCGATGCTCTACCTAGGGATCTTCGATCTATTGTAGGTTCCATCTGCTTACCTGACAAAAGTACCGGAGATGCAGAATACGCTTACATTTTGCTAAAAAAATAAAAGACTAAAAAAATATTTTTATTTAATTAGTTATTTTAAATGTAATTTACACGACGTCGTTGTGTACATGGTTAATTCATATATTTCTTTATATTTTATTTCTTCGGATCGGTATATAGTTGATACCACCGAACACGTATTTATATCGATCGTGGGCAAAAACAGGTGAAAAAATATTACTAGGTTCCATCTGCTTACTGGAATTAGTATTAAAAATATGAGATTTTGAATATAATTATTTCATATAGATATAATATTATAATAATAATGATTCAACATATTCTTATGTAAACCATTAGTGGTTAATTGATGTTGTAAGTCTATTTGTCAACTCGAACACGCGCGGCAAACGAGCCGTGTAGCGTATTACATCAAAGAACTTGGCCTTTATTGCGGCCAGTCGTGGCGCAGCGGCACAAAGTGTGACTGTAAAACCGACTGGCTGTGGGTTCGATCTCCACTCGAGGAGATGAAATATTTACTTAAATTTATATTTCCATTTCTCCGTTCTGGTGTCGAGGCAAAGCGCGGCGTTGAGTTCTGCCACTTAATACGCAATGCCTCCAAAATTCGGCAGAAAGTGGGGAACGGAGTGTCTTACACTAGGTTTCCTCTGCCTACCCTGCTGTGTGCGGGATACAGCGCGAAGCTGATTTATTTTTATTTTAACTTGGCCTTTATGAACATAATTAATAAATTCATATTTACTCTCAAGTTTGTTGTTATGATGAAAACACATAAAATATTTATAAATAAATATACTTTTTTATATTTATTATTTATAAATTATTATTTCGGTGATTAAAATATTTAAAATATTCCATACATGACAATTCGGTAGTTTATGACGACCCTGCGAGGTAACTTTCAAGGGCGTTACGCTTTCATACATTTAATTTTCAAAAAAAATAACAAATCCTAATATCATATATTTTATATTAAGAAAATTTACATAATTAAAAATATAAATTTGTTATTAAATTAATCATTTTAACCATAATTATCGACATCTCACTTCTTGTATTTAACATTTACATACAATATATCACCCGGAACGTGTACTAGATATAGATAACATTTAAAACGGCTGTACTATAGTCTATACATAGAATGGCGCCGTGCGCCTACATGGGCGAATTCGCGATCGTTGCCAACATTTCTATTACGTTCGTTATCAGTGGCGAATATCGTTGATAACAGCGTACGGTGCGCATGCGCAGTGCGTCCTAGGGCGTACGTGATCGGCGGCAGGCGCGCGGCGGGCGGCGCGGGGTGGGGGAGGGGAGGCGGAAGGCAGTGCGGGACGGGGGAGGGGGAGGGGGTAAACACTGGCGTCGTAACGCGCCCCGTGTTTACAAACGCTACGGACTACGAACTACGAAGCGTCAGTATACAGCAGGATGTTTGTAGAGAGTATTTTATAAATATATGTTTTTTTTTTGTAATATTTGATTATCTATATATATTTTTTTATTTTTTGTGTATTTATTTTAATTGGGAAATTTCAAGTTTATTAACTTTTACTCGTGTACACAAGGTAAACTAGTTTCTTTTTGAAAACACAAAGCAGTCTCGTATCAGTAAATTGCCATTTAAAGTATGCAGGAAGTCCCCGTTCTATTTTTACTGGATTTCGACTTTAACGTAGAACCGTAATCATACAAACATAATCTCTTGCGTTTATTAACCGAATTTTGCTTTTCTTGAACGTCCGCCAATTAACAAACCTTTTGTGAACAGTACAAATGGAAACATAGTTGTTTGTGATTTCAAGAAATTTATATATTACTGTTTGAAACTTATAATACATTTCTATTATAAAGTTCTAATACATTCTTATTATTTACTACACTTACGATGTTATATGGTATGTTGTACATACTTATAAAAATATATATATATATATATATATATATATATATATATATTTTTATAAGTATGTACAACATACCATATAACATCGTAAGTGTAGTAAATAATAAGAATGTATTAGAACTTTATAATAGAAATGTATTATAAGTTTCAAACAGTAATATATAAATTTCTTATATATATATATATATATATATATGTATTAACATTCTTAAAAAAAATTGAACAGGTAAAAAGGTCGATTGTAGAGAGGTTCCCTCAAAGACACGGGTTAAAATTTATGCTATTGACAATAAAATATTCTAAAATTGACCAGCTGTAGATACTATACCCCAAATAAAAAAAATATAATATTTATTTGATAGCTAAACAGCTAGATCAATTGTTGAAGATATTACATATTACCTAATGTTTTAATATATTATTTGGAATGATGACAATCGGCCGTGACACATTTCTAAGGCAATGCAGGTGGCGTATCTACAAAACGCCCTCGATATTTTGATAACCGTAACCGTTTGCGTTGTTCATTCATATATTCGAACCAGGTTAAAACACCAGATGTGTTCCAATTTCATAGGGTTTTCTTGGAAGGGACTTCTGACACCTTGTTTCTTTTTTGTATTTCTGTTAAAAAATGGATTTCAGATTCTTTTTGTTGATATTCATAAATTGTTCTATTTGTTATAAACTTATTTAATTTGAATTTATATTTTACAATGAAGTTATTGCAGCTGCAAAGACTTTAGACAAATTTAAATTAAATAATACAGGATAGGAGACGAATTTTAATAAAGATTATGATAGTTATGAAAAAATATACTTTAAAATTTTTATATTTTTGTCACATAATACAAGATATGGGGATATATTAGTTAGTTAACTATTTTTGTATTAAGTTTAATTTATAGTAATATACAGGTATGTGGTATAAACAAATTGTAGTTTAATTTGGCAGTCATGTGTAAATCCAATTATTCTTTTATTCCATATCTCCTAATAGAAAACGGATGCCGTCATTACAAAAAAAATAATTCAAATTAATTTATTAGTACCAACCCAGTGTTATTAGGCGGAAAGTGTGGAACGGAAGTGTCTTAATGGAAACGGAGTGTCTTAACACTAGTTTCCCAGGTTACATATGCCTTCCCTGCTTTGTGCGTGATACGACGTGAAACTAAAGCTAAAGAAATTATCTAATAACCTCATACAGCTTCAAAGGAATGCACTAAATGCGTGCACGTGCCACAAAATACGGAAACGCATATCGCACTGACCAAGTGCATCTCACAGAAGTGTGACACATGACCGTGAAGGCCGTAGAAAATACTATCAAATGTAAATTTAACCTTATTGTCTCTGATATAAAGTTAACTTTTCAATAAACTTATATTCGGTAGACTTTAATAATTGGAACACGCTGTATATAAACCTTAAGGTTATATAAATAGGGTTCAATTTCTAATAAATAGTTTAATTTGCGGTTACTAATAACGTCACTCCTAGATGCAGATTTGAACCGTGTTTGTTTATTTATATAAACAGTAAATAATAATAGATGGTTTATGTTGTTTATAATATTTTAAGAAAACAAAGCAATCTATTTTTTATTGGCATCAGTTGTGGCGCAGTGCGCGACAGGGTCTGACTGGAAACGCATTGGTTATGGATTCGATGCTCACACCGTAGAATTGATTTCTTTGAAAGTAAAAGTAGGAAAAGAGTGTCTTAGCACTCTTTTCTTTTCTTCTGCGTACTGCTTTTAAAACAAAAAATATTTTACAATATAAATTTGAGATTTTATCAATATGTTGCGACATTCTGAAAATCTATCATAGATTGCAAGCAAAATATTCGCACTATCAATAAACAAGCTAATAATTGGTGGCTAGAAAAGCTACATTACTTTAAGATAATATTTAAAAACGACGAATCGATTGCTTTAGAACTATTTTTTTATCCAGTACCTACTACAGCAGTGACATCACTTACAAGTTTTTGAAAACAAAAAGAAAATTCAACTTTTTAATTAGGACAGTCGTGGCGCAGTGGCACAAAGTGTGACTGTAAAAACCGACTGGTTGTGGGGTCGATCTCCGCTCGAAGAGATGAAATATTTACTTAAATTTATATTTCCATTTCTTCGCTCTGGTGTCGAGGTTAAGCGCGACGTTGAGTTCTGCCACTCAACACACAATGCCTCCAGAATTCGGCCGAAAGTGGGGAACGGAGTGTCTTAACACTAGGTTCCCTCTGCCTACTCTGCTGTGTGCGGGATACAGCGTGAATCTAATTTATTTTTATATTTTTTTTTTTTAATTTTAACCAATATTTTTTATGGATTTTTTAAGTAAATTACTCTCCGTATATGTAGGTCTTATGTAAACCAGATGATAAGCATCACACCTGCATGGTACACGTCATGTTGTTTCACAACTTTATTTTTCTTGTGTTTTATTACTACTTGCCTGTAATAATATTGTTTTTTACATTTCCAAACCCTTAAAAATAGCAAATAATTAGCCCTTGAAATACAAAAATAATAATAGTATAAATGATTGCGTTCCATTTTTTTCATTGTTTGTTAAACTACAGACTCATGGTACCTTTTGTTATGTTATATATTTCTTTTTAGTGTTGCCAAATTATCGATAGTTTCTCGATCGATAGTTTTAATCTAAAAAAGCCTATACGATCGATACAACAATCGATAGTATCGATCTTATCGATACTATCGATTCTATCGATAGTTTAGAAGAATACAATACAATCGGCTAAGTGCAATACTATCGATACTATCTGTAGTATCGTATCTCCTAATCGGAAATTAATCAATACAATCGATAGTATCGATATTATTAAATGTCTAGGATACAATAGTATCGATAAAATCTATAGTATCGATACCATCGATTATATGCTAATTTACGATAGTATTGAGTATGATTCTTAAGCTTAATTACAAGATGAAATGAAAAGAACAAAATACGTTTTTATTATATTTATAATTACGTATGAATAAGCAATTAGTTACGTACTTCAACTAAGATGTTTCTAATATCATAATGATTGGTTACTACACATGAAAATAATAAGCAATACTATCGCAAATTAGCAAGCAATCGATAGTTCGCAATAATCGATAGTATCGATACTATCGATACTGTCGATATTATCGTTTCCTAGAAATTCAATAGTATCGATACTATCGATAGTATCGACGTCTTTCTGATTTGGAGATACGATACTATCCATAATATCGATAGCATTGCATTTGTCCGATAGTATTACACCCTTTTGAACTATCGATAGTTTCGATACTATCTCTTTAATCGATACTATCGATTTTAATATCGATAGTCCTTCTATCGGACTACTATCGATAGAATATCGAATTCCGATCGATAGTCCACTATCGATCGGCAACACTATTTCTTTTCATTATTATACATTATAATATTGCTTTATGCTAATACGAGTAGATTCATTTTCTTTGTTTATGTATGCCATCGTGGGCGTAGGAATAGGGAGCCGGGTGGTCTGTGCCCACCCCAGAAATTTTATTATCCTAAAAAAAACCTTAATGCATGATTATCATTAAAATACTCCAGTTCCTCTAGTTTGCCTATTACACTTTAAAATACATTAAATATACTTAATTCTATTATTGTCACTAAATAATTTTTAAAGTGTATTTCCACACTTAGGAAAGAAAAATATTTATTAAGAAAACGTATAAAAAATTGAGCGTAGCGGGATTTGAACCCGCGCCTCTTTGGAAACCGTCCAACTAACGTATGGCTTAGTTGGTCAGAGCACTAGGACGGTTTCCAAAGGGGCGCGGGTTCAAATCTCGGTACGTTCAAATTTTTATACGTTTTTCTAATAGGTATGCCACTAAATGAATTAGACAAAATGCGTAACTATTAAGTTTACATTCATACTTACATAAATAACAGAATAATATTTGTGATTGTTATGTAAATGCTTTCGCATACCCAGTCTTATTTTCCACAGAGTGCCTCTTATCATATCAAAAGCAAAAAGAATGAATAAATAAATAAATATTTGAAATGTATAAAAGTAAACAAAATCAATAAGGAAAATTGCACTTAAAACCCTCGAAGTAAAGTAATAGAATTACTAAATGTGTGCCAACCAATTGCATACATAGGTGCATTCGAGTATCTCACACTAGAGCTTGTTTCACTCAGGGGATTTCCCTAGTGTAAAAGGCGAACAGCAGGAAAACCATTTTAACATCAGATTATTGTTCAACGTGATATCTTTTAAGCTTTATGAAAAAATAACATATCATAGAAGCCAGTCGTAGCGCGGCGTTGAGTTCTGCCTCTCAACACGCAATGCCTGCAGAATTACGCAGAAAATGATGAACGGAGTGTCTTAACACTAGGTTCCCTTTGCCTACCCTGTTGTGCGCGGGATACAGCGTGAAGCTGATTTTTGTTTAACATATCATCGGCTTAGAGTGTATCTGTTGTATCCGTTTTTTGTCGTGATCTACTCAGTACATTTTTATACCATTCGAAATTGTAAAAATAATACATTCGACCTTTATTATATTTCTCAACTTCAATAACAACAATTTAATATAAAAAAATATTCTATAAAACTTTAAGAGTTGATATGAAGCTATTATAGAAGTTATCTACTTATTTTGATTTTGTTTAAACACTCATAGATAGATTTGCGACGTTTGGCGAAAGAGGCCCGTAATCTTTTACGTGCTCAATTCATTAACATTCCAACCACGAGAGTTCTAGTTTATGAAGTAAATATTGAATCATGTATATTTCTATTCTGTTATCTATATTACTGATTACTTGCATATTTTGTTAAATCGATGTATTAGCTATTATTTATTGTATTCCGTAGCAGAGTAGGCAAAGGGAGACCCCCTTTGCCTACTCTCTGAACTAGGCTTAGTGTTAAGACACTCCGAATTCAGGAGGTATTGAGTGGCAGAGCTCAACGCCGCGCTTTGCCTCCACAAAGCGAAGAAATGAAAATATTAAATATTTCATTTCCTTGAATGGAAATCGAACCCACAATCTGTTGCGTTTACAGGCGCGCTTATCCCCGAGTTACAACTGGTAGCTGCTCCACTACCTTTTTTGTTTATTGTTAAGTCAGCATTCACAAAACATGCTTTGTTTTCATTGAATATCTGTAAAATGATAAATATTTTGCGTGATTATAATCGTATAATAATTTGAACTACGCAGTATTCTAATGTTTAATACATTAAACATACAGGGTGGAAGTGTCAGCACCACTTTAAATGAAACCATAGTTTCAACTAATCCATATCCAATGTAACCATAGTTTCATCCATAAAAGCCTAATACAATTTTTTTTCCCAAAAATGAAAAAGTGAATTTTTCAAACAAAATAAATAATAAAATTTCTTTTTAAAATAAAACGCCACTTGTCAAGAACGATGCACGCGCACATAAACCTATCAAAGGGAAGCCGCTGCATATGCCTCATTCCGAAATCGAGCCGTAGGTATTGGCAGCAAAGTTCAAAGTTGTGTAACCTTTAGTAGTATTTTTGTAGTAGTTTACGTTATTCGCATCTGCGTAACTGCGTCACACGAAATACAGGCATGGAAAAGCACCGTGAAATGAAAAAAATCCTACGTATACTGATATACGATATGATACTACGATAACTGTTGAGTTATCTTGATTAATTTCTTTAGGTATGGGTTTGAAATATTTTACCCTATATGTTGTTTCCGTAAAAGGAGCGCTGCTTCTTCCACCTGTATCTTTATGTTAAATATAACAAAATAGTCGGTCTGAATCCATTAATTAAAAATATCTTCTTAATTAACTGCATCCTGCTTTTGTTTTAAAACATGTTATCTAACTACTATATAATTATTTAATAGCTTTACATATTTAGTGCGTACTTCATAAAATATTTTTTCCAGAAGAAGGGTATTTATTCTAATTTCTTCGTTTATTCTGTTTAACTTATTATTATTTAATTCTTCTGGAATATGTGTATATATATATATATATATATATATATATATATATATATATATATAATTTATTTATTTATTTATTTTTTAACCTTTATCTGTCACATTTTTGTCTAGTAAAAAGAGAAAACTTAATACATCACTACAGCTACAGCCCTAGCAACGACGCAACATGTTAACTTGCGGATTTCAACGCCGCATCTTATATTTCTCGGTTATATGACTATCGCCTAGTTTATTTAATAATTATAGTAATTGTTCCAGGCCATGGTAGCGTGTTACCCTGGTTCCGGCAGTCACTACGTGAAGCACGTCGACAACCCCAACAAAGATGGACGCTGTATCACCGCAATATATTATTTGAATCTCAATTGGGACGTCAAGAGGTGCGGCGGACTGCTCAGGTATAAATTTGTTTTTTTTTTGTTTTAGTACCTTATCCTGGAATAGTAGATGTGGGTTCGTATAGTAATATTTTCTTCCAGGATAGAAGCCTGTAAGACTGATATTACTGACGTTTCTATTATTTTTATTACCATAAGTTAGGAATGTCCATGTTAATTGTTGATTCATAAGCACTAGTAATGTCATATTTGGATAAATAATGTTTTAATTTTTAAAGTATCACCAATAAATAAATATTGGCCAGTCGTGGCGCAGGGGCACAACGTGTGACTGTAAAACCGACTGGTTGTGGGTTCGATCCCTATTAGAGGAGATGACATATTTATTTGAATTTGTATTTCCATTTCTTCGCTTTGGTGTCGAGGCAAATCGCGGCGTTGAATTCTGCCACTAAACACGCAATGCCTCCAGAATTCGGCAGAAAGTGGCAAACGGAGTGTCAACACTAGGTTCCTGTTCTGTGCGCGGGATACAGTGTGAAGCTAGTTTATTTTAATTTATTTACCAATGAATATTTCATTCACTATATATTACATTGATAAATATAAACACACTATACTTACTTAAAATATTAAAAATATTAAAAAAAATATATTAAAAATATACAATAAAGTAATAAAATAAAATACTATATCAGTTGCTTAAAAAATACTATATTTTCAATGAAAATTTTCTTAATGAACTTTAAAACAATAACAGTCTTGCAATTTCCAGGGTGTTCCCGGAAGGCACAAACCAAGTGGCCGACATAGCGCCTATTTTCGATAGGATGCTCTTCTTCTGGTCAGACAGAAGAAATCCTCACGAGGTGCAACCGGCATACGAGACTAGGTAAGTGAATTTTATTAATTAAATGGAGTTGTACCCCAACATACAAATGTAACTTAAATACTTGTATTATATTTTTTAGGGTTCGGTTTAAAAGGTTTTAAGGAAAAAAAGAACCCTTATAAGATGACTTTGTTGTCCGTCTGTCTGTCTGTCTGTCAAGAGTTTATCTCAGAATCGCTTGGAGATATCGACTTGAAATACATACCAAGATCTACGGCCCCATGCTTTGCTAACGAAAAAAAAAACATATTTTTACACTTACTTAAAAAAAGATAAGGCCGTTTATATAGCAAAAAAAAAGCGTATTTGCACTAAAGGGAATAAAAATTAATACTTCTAACCGATTAACGTAGAATTATGAAATTTAGCAGCTAGCACCTAGCACCCAGGTAATACTAGTTCAGGAAAAAACCTGAAAACTATACATTTGTGGTTAAATCTCAAAAAATAATAATCTTAAAAAGGGGGCAAAATTTGGTATTAAAGCTGCTAGTTCAAGTGAGGTATCAGATGATAGGACTCTGGCTAAGCTAAGCTTGAATTTCAGAATAAGTTCGACACCTTCAATTTTTGCATGGAACCCTCGGTGGGCGAGCCCGACTCGCGCTTGTCCGGCTTTTTAATATTTATAGTTGATTCTAAAAATGTCACCACTAAACATACTGTTTTGAAAAAATGTTTAATTATTTATTTGTAATTCATATTAATAATACATTATTATTCGTCTCATTACAGATACGCTATCACGCTGTGGTATTTCGATGCACAAGAAAGAGAAGAGGCCGTTAGAAAATTCAGTAAGTATTTTGTTAATTAATGTATTTATTGTTTAATGACCGGAAGCACAGTGATTGTAGGTTCGATACCTACTCGAGGAAATGAAATATTTTGATTTTCCCGCTTTCGAAAGTCGACGCCTGGCGTTAAATTTTGGTCACCTTATATAATCTGTTAGCTGTATAATGTATATTTTTTAATAACTTAGACGGAATGATTTGATTTTATATAAAATTAAAATAGAATAATTTATTATTTATTAATATTATCATTTCCTCGCTCTAGTTCCACCACTCAATATACAATGTCAGGTTCCCTGCCTAACCTGCTATGTGCGGGATACAACGTGAAAGCAACAAAAAATGTTTCTTACTTCGAGTCCTTCCCGAATTTTGCCAAGGTTAGCCTGTAAAAGATTTTTTATAGGAATAGAGCCGCCTCTGCATACATATTTATATTTTTTTGTATTATATTTAATCAATATATTTAATTAAATTATTATATTTTGTCAACAGAACGCGGCCAGCCATCATCGAGCAAGTGATGCGAGCATCAGTCGCTAGAGTCTAGCGATCCTATTAGTTATTATATAAGATAATAGATATTTAGTCCTTACATATACTTTTGATAACAGAAAAACATTGTAAATTATTCAAAATTTTATATAAAAAAATTGCTTTAAAAAAAAAATCTTTAATATTTTTGTCGTTCATTATTTCGCGTTACGAAAGCATATGTAAGGACTATTTATGTTTGTAATTTTAGCTATATTAAATACAAATACAGTTTTTTAAAAGAATAAAAATAATATATTTCGACGATTTCTGATTCTGAACTGTAATTAAAAATTTGGAATTTTGTTTAAGGTTGTGTGCGACCATTTTAGTTTAAATTTAGATTATACACTGACCTTTCATATAAAATATATATATATATTTGTATATCAATGTCCTCGCGACAAAGAGTCATAGCGTAAGAATACAACTTTTTTTTTTATTGTAATTTTTTTGTGCTATTTTTTTTTTAAGTATTACGTTTGTTACTTTCACCCTATGATTCTAAGTTAGGCCACTTCGCTAGTGTATTTTTTACTTTATTTTTATTAATCTGTTTTCATAATATTTCTTTTAACATATATAACGCTCAAGCAATTATTTTTTAATAAACAAAAAACTTCTTTTAATCTATTTAATGAAATAATTTTGTTTAATCTGTCAATTTAGTTATCTGTTACAAACGATTTAACATCAGCGGGTGGCTTTAAAACTTAAGACTGAAACTATCAATTCAAATGTCTAGACAAGATTTCCAATGTATAGATATATTTATTGTTATATTTATTTTTATTTTTCTCTCCTTGTAAATAGCCGAAATATAGTTACTCAATTATTTTTATCCGCTAAGGCTCAAAGCCAGTATTCTCATAGAATAAAATACAAATGAAATTAAGTTGTTATATATTTTGAATTATACGAGTATACTTTATTATGTAAAGCAACTCGTTTTTTTTGTTTAGAAATAATAGTGAAATATCTTGAATATCTCTAACATTATGTTTCAACATAGAATTGATTTTAAGGGATTAATATTTAATTCTGTTGAGTTTGTGTCACAAATTGACGATATCAGCCATTCTAGTAATGTTGTAACGATTTTGTTTAATATTTACAATATTATATTTAAAAGCCATCAAAATAGTTAGAAAGATAAGCGTTAGAAGGACAACTGTAAAATTAAAGATGAGATGCTAAAAACAGTACAATATTAATGTGTAAAAGACGATATAAAATCTTAATTTCAAAATATTTTTCTAACAATATCTTGAATATCTAATAATGAATATCTTGAATATCTCAATATTTGTAAAGAACAGCAGAACGATGGTAATAAATTCTAAATGGCTTAATTTAATATTAAAAACAAATTGTTTTCATATTTATTTTAATATGAACGTGTTTTGACATTATATCTTTATATTATACCATTTTAAAATAATTATATTTACCTGCCGTGTGTGAAAATATAGTATTGAATTTTATACATAGTGAATAGTTATGTTAAGATACTATATTCCTAATTTAGTTCTTTTTTTTTTAATCTGTAAGTTGGCTTTTTCGTAAAGCGTTTTTATTTTGTGATTCTATTATAGTTTGTTATGAACATTGTGAAATATAGTGTTGTCCCACGATTATGTTTATTTATTAGCTTAAAACGATTATAACGTTGTTCAAGTCATATAATAAGTTGTGGACAAACCTGGTATTAAATTTTACTTTTTATATGTGTGCTTTTATTTATTTTGCAGCCCTATTTTTGAATTTTTATTTAATTTTGGTGGAGGCTGTCGTGGCGCAGGGGCACCAGCGTGTGATTGTAACATGGTGGATGTGGGTTCGATATATTTATATTTCCGTTACTTCGCTCTGGTACCGCGGCAAATGAAACGCCTCGAAAATTCTGCGGAAAGTGGGGAATGGAGTGGTAACACTAGGTCCCCTCTGACTACCGCTATATGCGGGATACAGCATGAAGCTGAGAAAAAATCTAGGTTTTCTACACAAATAGTCTTAGATAATATTTAACCAATTTCATGATCAAGTTAGTAAACAGATATTATGAATTTATTTTTTTAAATGTATTTTCTGGAACTCTATAGATCTCGCAAAACGCAAGAGAGGCGCTGTGACAATATTATTTATGTTAAATACAGTTGATACTAAAATGATAATTGAATAGTATTATTTTTTTACATTTTTAAAGTGTTTTTCCACACTTACGAAAGAAAAATACTTATTTAGAAAAACTAAAACTTAATAAAGTTGTAACAAGCGTAAAATTTCGACGTAGCTTGATGAGAACGTACGGTGAGAACCTAATCGGTTTCCAGGAGGTGCGGGTTCGAGTCCCACTACGTTCAGAACTTTTATACGTTTTCTAAATAAGTAGTATTAATAAATAGCGTACCGGCCAAACGATACACATATTAAAAAAAGTAAACAGTCAACAAGACTTGCAAATGTCACTTATATAATTTTATAGCATATTTTTTACATTTTTATATCCTTTTATTTTTGATATAAATATATATTTTATAAATGAGTTTTTCCTATAAGAAGTTTGGCAGTGGGGATGAAAGTTGGGGTCATGCGAGCGACGTCAGCCGTTTTCTGGAGAGGACTAGTTACGATGTAATATTCTATTTAGAACTCTAGGATATAAGAGGCCAGTCATGACGCAGTGGGACAGTATGACTGTAAACACGACTGGTTGTGGTTCGATCCCCGCACGAGAAAATGAAATATTTATCTAAATTTATATCACTTTTAGTATGTATGAAATAATTGTATGTATGAAATTGATATACCAAAGGTAACATGGTATCAAAACCGCCGACATGAATTAATAAGTTTTAAGTAATAAAATATTTTTGTAAAATTTATTAATATATCAAATCTGAAGAGAAGACAGATAATCTTACAGATATTTATTTTACAATCTTTTTCCTTTTAATATTTTATTTTACAGAAAAAGGCACGATTTCATCACTGAAATTTCTGATTGTATATGATTTTATTTAATTCTCTTTAATTTCGCTAACATAACATAATTCTTATTTCTTACCTTACAGTGTTACTGTAGAGTTAATACCATACCTACTATACTAATATTTCAAATTAATAAAGATTTTAATAATAAAAATACATTTTAATATTCTCTAAGTAGTAAAAGAAAAATACTTCTTTAAAGAAAATAAAAATTTTAACTCTTCGAAACGGTCCAAAATTGGAGAACAAATCCTGCTTATTTATAGGTTTTGCTTTTTTTTAAGCTTATTTTTTATTTCAGAAGATAAACATAAATAAAATCAGCTTCACGCTGTATCCCGCACACAGCTTGGTAGACAGAGGGAACCTAGTATTAAGAACACTCCATTCTCCATTTTCCGCCGAGGTCTGGAAGCATTGCGTGCTGAGTGACGGAACCCAACGAGGTGCTTTGCCTCGACACCAAAGCGAATAAATGTAAATAAATATTTCACTTCCTCGAGTGGAGATCGAACCCACAACCAGTCGATTTTACAGTCACATTTTGTGCCCCTGCGCCACGACTGGCCTCATGAGATAAACATAGCCTAGCCTAATAATACATGTATTGATTAATGATTTTTAAATATTTCTAGAGTGAAGTCGATGACGATCCAAACAGGTATTAAAATCATAAATACGCTTTCTTTTCATATTTTATGATAATTTTGTCGGAGGTTTATTTTATTGTTTTTTTGACAGACTGCCTTATTTTAAAGCGTGTTTGTTCGCCGCCGTACTAGAAGATGCCTTGACACAACTGAAAATTCTAGGTAATTTATATTTTAAAATTATCTATCTCTCTTCATTGGCAATGTCTTTATTTCATTAAAAATAAATAGAATTAAAAGAAAAAAAAATATAATTAAGACCTATCGTGGCGCAGGGGCGCAAGCGTGCTACTGCAAACGCGACCGGTTGTGGGTTTGATTCCGTTCCCAGTAACTAGTCAAAGTGTGGATTGAGTTCCGCCATTTAACACGCAATATTTCCAGAATTTGACGGAAAGTGAAAAATGGAAGTGTATTAATGGGAACGAAGCATCTTAAGATTCGGTTCCTAGGTTCCCACTGCCTACCCAGCTATGTGCGGGATACAGCCACAACCTATTTTTTTTTTATATTAGGTCTTTTTATTCATTTAGACACAGATCTAGGTGGCAGAACGTATTAACGCTGTTTGCCATATATCGAGTAATTAAAAATATATACCTAATATAAATACAATTGTATAAGCAATCCTTCGAGTAAATTCGAACCCACATTATCACATTTACAATCACACATTTCATTTGGGCCATGATTCCATTATGAATTAATAAGTACTGAAGTACTCTGGTGGGGAACAGAGTGTCTTAACACTAGGTTCCCTCTGAGGTACAGCTCTCTGGTACGGTACTCTGGGATACAGCGTGAAGCTGTTTATTAAGCAAGTACTCCGCATACCTATGGAAAAAATGACCTGTATAACTAACACGACAGCTGATTGTACGTACATTGTTTACATTCCTTGAAAACATTAATCTATCGCGATAATCAATTAATTCTGCTATAAATCACATACTAATAATCGCAACATAGGTACTGATATTTATTAAAGAAAATTAGTTAAAACGTTTTATGTTTCGAAAACAAACAACTTTAAATTACGGCCGGCGTGGCGCAGGGGCACGAAGGGGGTAACGACGGCCGTAGGTTCGATCCCCACTCAGCGAAATGAATTATTATTTATTTTATATTTTCATTTCTTCGCTCTGGCACCAATACAAAAAAAACTCGGCGTTGAAATTCTCCTCTCGATTCGCAATGGGTCGAAAATCCGGCAGAAAGTGGGAAACGGAGTGTCTTAACACTACATTCTCTTCGTCTTGCTACAAGGCAGGATGAAACTGATTTAATGTGATTTAATAATTTATAAATGTTTTTCAAACATATTGCTATAATTATTTATTTACTAAAATAAAAAAAAATAAAAATTCAGAGGAATGTAATGCGGAAATGAGCAAATGCAGACTGATGTCAGAGATGACGTCATTACTCGCAACCAAGTATGGAGTGGAAGAAGAGGCTGTCATAGACGAGTTGGAGGGTGTAGATCCAAAAAAGTTGGACTGCTTGGAATATTCACTTAAGAAACTGCAACGGGATAGGTAAAACGATTATCAACCAACATTTTCCATAAGTATTAGGTACTTAAATTCTTAAGGAACCTTTATAGCCATTGGTTCCGGTCGTTCCGTTTATCGCGGCCATTTATCTCGTGATCGTGTTGTGGTATCAAGTATTTTTTTTTCCCGCACACAGCAGGGTAGGCAAAGGGAACCTATTGTTAAGACACTCCGTTTCCCACTTTCCGCCAATTAATGGAGGCATTGCGTGACGAGTGACACAACCAGTCGATTTACAGGCACACTTTGTGCCCCTGCGCCACGACTGGCCTTAACTGGAATCAACTAAAATGATATCAAAAATTCATGTTTACGGTCCCTTGTAGCACAGAAATATCGAGTTTCTAATTCAACACAATCAAAAATTACAACCGTTTACCAATGCACCTAAAGTGAAATTTTATATATTTTATGTATTTCATACAATAACATTACTAACTTTTAATTTTAATTAATTTCATACAAAATCAAAGTCAAATTTTATTCAAAATAAGAAGAAGAGAGGAACCGGCGCAAGATTTTTCAAAATCATTTTTATACAAACAGTGAGTGCAAAATCTACAAATTTAAATTTTGTAAGTTGCACTCGTTTTACCTGTTGGTGTTGGCATACGATCTTTAAATTGGTATGGAAAGCTCGGTGATCCGACTCGCACTTGACCTGTTTTTTTAATTAGAGATTCATATAGGTGTATAGGAATTGATGCACATTAAATTTCGAATTAAAATCTATTGCGATGCATCGTCAACAATAAATATATAAAAAGCATTTTTAATTATATGTAGGAATAAAATTTTACATGTATTCGATTTTATTCTTTTTGTTATTTATTTATGTATGTTTAAATATTTCCTAGTAAATACATGATTTATGCAGTTTCCCGATCACTATATTAGAGACATTGCCATATTTTAGATAATTAAAACATTGTTTTCCTTCTACTCGCTCGCTCACGGCGTTGAGTTCCGCCACTCAACTCCGAAAGTGGGGAACGGAGTGTCTTAACACGAGGTTCCCTCTGCCTACCCTGATGTTTGCGGGATACAGCGTGAAGCTGATTTAATTTGATTTTATTTAATTAAATTTCCTTCTATTTTAGGGATTTTGTGCAGCAAGCGTTAAACGAAACGTATTCATATCTTTCAATGGAATGCAAGTTTGAACCTCTGACTCAACACATCGATGATATCGAGAACCAGTACAAGCGTCTAAACGACCTCAGCGAAGAAGGATCTAAATATAAAATGTAAGATCCTTGTGATGTTTACAAAATAGCCAATATTTTTTCATCAATTATATGATTTAAAATCTCAAAGACACTACCGTTCTCCACATTCCGCCGAATTCTGAAGGGATAACTCGGCAGAAAATATAAAATATTCCATTTTTCAAGTGGGAATCGAAGCCACAACCTACCAAGTCCACAGTCGTACGCCAGTACCCCTGCGCCACGACTGGCCTCTAAAATTAACACCTATTTAAAATAAATATCTTTATTTACACAATTAAAAATGTATAATCCGCTCAGATCTCGCCGTGAAGCGTACCACCATCTTCGCCAACATCGAAATCATATTAAATCTGTCACTTACGATACTACTATTGAAATTGAACGTCTAAAATCATATCTCGAAGTGAGTACCTTCATGTAATATTGTATATATGAGCAACGTGGAAAGTATAGAATATTCTTGTTACTACTAGAATATTTTGTACTTTTAATGATGTTCTTGTAGGTTAACATTTTTTTTAGATTCACGTTGTGTCCCGCATAGCAGACTAAACAGAAGGAACCTAGTTTTAAGATTAAGAATTAAGACACTTCCTTTTACCATTTTTCCGCAGAGTTCTGGCGGCTTGAGTTACGGAACTGAACACCGAGCTTTGCCTCGGCATCAGAGCGAGGAAATGGAATTATTTAATATTTAACAATTAGTTTTCTTTTATAATCAACTTGTTTGTAGTTGTACAGTTGAACGGTTAAAGAAAATGATGATAATCTAGAGCGGGGAGTGGTTCCCAAGCAGTGGTCCGCAGAAGCCTAAATATGGTCCGCGAACGATTTTAATTTTATGACTGGGGATGGTGAGGCGAAGTTTCTGTTTGATTATCACAGTTAATTTTTATTATGCCTACATGCATATTGGTCCCTGCTACCAAGAATGATATAAAAGTGGTCCTTGATCAAGAAAAGGTTGAGAATCCCTGATCTAGAGGAAGATATATTAATTAAAAAAAGGACTACATATCATATTCATGATTCTATACTAAGATATTCTGTCATGAATATTTTCACAAGTGGTTTTAAATTATGAAGTTACGCCTTACCTATGATGTAATGCTAAAAACATCGTGATTATTTAGGAATTAAATCTCTAAATGAAACTTTATATTTGGATTAATCGCGTATATTTATTATAATACATTTTTGGAAGCACGTTTTTAACACTTTGCAGTCTAAGCACTTTGTAGTCTGTGGTCACGGGTAGACCGATGACACTCGTCTTTGAGGTGACATAATCATTATAATATCAAACTACCGCCAACGATTTCTTGATTTTCTCCCGTACTTTCCTGGATTCTTGCAGAAAGGCACCTCAGACTACTGTTAGGGTTCAAAACTTCTGGTTTCCAAAAATATATATTAAATACAAAATGTATGCGATTAATCCGCTTCAATAGTTTCATTTAAAATATGTAATAATTGCGAAAATCAAAGACCATATATATTATAAGATTTTTTTTAACATTTTTAAAGTGTTAATCCACACCCAGGAATGAAAAAATACTTACATTTAGAAAACGTATAAAAATTTGAACGTAGCGGGACTCTAACCCGCGCCTCCTGGAAACCGACCTGGTCGGTTTTCTAAATAAGTAGAATAATTTTTTTTATCATAAATATTGTTTTTGTTTTAAGGACGCCGAGCTAATTTCTGAGAGTCGAAGCCGTTACGTCAGTAACTGCCAACGTTCACGCGCAGAACAACAGTTGCAATTAATATCTAATAAAGAGATGACACCAATTGAAAATATTGAATTTTTTAAAATGAAATTCGACCAAGAACAACGTGTACACACAGAAATTGAAGTTTTGATCAACATTAAGATTAACGTTAGTTATTTATTCTGTCTACTAGTTAGGTACTCTGCTACTATATTCTTGTGAAGTATTTTAGCAATAACTCAATAAGAAGTTACATACTAAGTTCGTCACTACAGGATATTTCTTCACCCCCTATACCAAACCAAATTTTGCTCTCCTTTTTAAATTCAAAAAATTTTAAGCCTTACTTCAAATTTTTTAGAATTTAACCACAAATGTATAGTTTTCAGGTTTTTCCTGAACTAGTACTGACTAACTACTTTACTTGTACTTACTTTTATAATTCTAGGTCAACCAGAAGTATTCTATTTATTTTGACTTCCTTTATAGTGTAGAAATACACGTATTTTGCAATATAAACGGCCATATCATTATCAGTAGAATTATGATTTTTCATGAAACTAAAGGACCGTAGATTTTAGTATATGCTTTGACTAACAACTTGATATCTTCGAGCGTTCTTGATTGAAAGGCAGACAGACAGACAGACGGAATGAACGGATGAATGGACGGACAATAAAGTAATCTTATAAAGAGTTCCTTTTATCCTTAAAAGGTACAGAACCCTAAAAATGAAACAGATTCACGAATTTTTTTTTAATGATAATATTAACTTATATAATTATTTTATAATAGGAAATTCTTGAAGAAGTACAAGAATGGATGAAAAAATTTGATACAGATATGGAGAGACTAGATTTGAAGATACAACTTAAGAAGAATGAGTACAATCACACTCATGACAAACGTCTGGAATTGGAAGAAACAGTAAGACTGTTGCTTAATCTTTACTTACTATGTCTTCAGGGTGTATCCCGCACAAAGCAGGGTAGGCAAAGGATACCTGGGAACCTAGTGTTAAGACACCCCAGACATTAACACTTTTGTTCCCCCTTTTTCGCCCAGTTCTGGAAGCATTGCGTATGGAGTGGCGGAACCACAGCGTTTAGACGCTTTTGCTTTGGACACCGGAAATGAAAATATCAAATATTTATCTCCTCGAGCGAGAATCGAACCCAAATCATCTTGTGCGCCACGACTGGCCTCTACATAGCTTTATAATATGTATTATTTATTTTGCAGAATTTCATATAATCTGAGGCCAGCCGTGACTGGAAAACCGACTGGTTGTGGGTTCGATCCCCATTCTAGGAAATGAAATATTTATTTAAATATATATTTCCATTTCTCCGCTCTGATGGCTAAGCGCGGCGTTGAGTTCTGGGACTCAACACGCAATACCTCCAGAATTCAGCAGAAAGTGGGGAACGGAGTGGCTTAACACTAGCTTCCCCCTGCCTACACTGCTGCGTGCGTGCCTGATACAGCGTGAAGCTGATTTTATTCATACAGTCTGTAGATAAATGTTAAAACTTTAAAATTAATTTAATTTATAAAATATTTTCAGTGAATTTGACTATTAACATGATTATTCTTTTTTAGATTAAAAAGCATGCAGATTTAATAGTGAAATGGAAAACATTCAAAGAAGAGCGGGAAGCAATACGACTTTATCGTGAAAAAATGAATAATGCAGCTGTAACGGTCCAAGCTTGGTGGCGTGGTCTACTCGTGAGGAGGCAACTAGGACCCTATAAAGTGGTTAAAAAAAAGGGGAAAAAACGTTAAGAAGAAGAAAATGAAATAAACCTGTTTACAATTTTTAATAAATTTAAGCAACATTACATTTTTTTATTCTATAATATTTTTATTATTAGAATATTTTTTTATTTAGTAATCTACATGACATACGACAATATTGAAGGGTGGCAGAGATATTGTCAATAATATTGTGGAGTGCGGGCGTGCGGCTATATTTTAGTTCAAAAAAAGACTCCAAAGGAGGCGGAAGCTTATGTTTTTTATTTAAGATAAACGTCGAAAACAATGTTATTAGCTAAAATAATGTTGATATTACTACTTCCACGGAAAAACGATATTTAATAGAGTTTATTAAAAAGTGGGAATCTTATCCAGAGCTATGGAATACATATATTAAAGCATATCGCGATAAAGTAAAAAGAAATAGTGCGTTGGAAAAAGCTGCTCGATATTTACAAATAAAAATATATAAATTTTTAATCTGTCAATAAAATTAGCTTCACGGTGTATGCCGCACACAGCAGGGTAGCCAGAGGGAACCTAAGGATATTATTTCATTAATTACCACAATAAAAGGACTAATAATCTTCACCATGGTATTAAGCAGTGGTTCGTTGGTAACAATACCATTGCCACGTTCCCCATTTTCCACTGAATTTTAGACAGCATGGAACTCAATGCTGCTCTATTCCTCGAAGAAATGAAAATATTAAATATTTCATTTCTTCGAGCGGGAATAGAGCCCACAACCTGACTCGCCTCTGACCTATGTTACTTGCGTAATATAAAACACTTAGCTGTTTCCATATGACATGTGAGAGCTAGTCCAATATACTAACACACGTTTTTATAAAATTAATACTAATTTGAACTTCACAAATTCATTATAAATTTGAACCTGCACCCATTGTGTTTGAGCACCACAAAACAACACAAAAATTACAACCTAAAAACACTTTTGAATTGAAATATGTGGCACAAAATTTCGTACTGGTGATATTGCGGTAAAAATAATATGTAAGTGACAAATACGTATAAATCAATCATTGCCTTCATATAATATGTCACGCTTGGACGCTATTGAAGAGGTAATGAAATGGAAATATATTAGTTTTATTTTTCATATAATATAACATATTAAACCTACTGTTTTAGTTATAAAAAATATATTAAAATTAGATTCTCATGATATTACATAATAACATCAACCGTTACACGCTGTATCGATTACTAGAAACAGTTTTATATTATAATGAAAACTTGCACGGATTCTACTGATCTAAGTAACGGTAGTAGTTTGAAACGTCGACATAAATAAATACTCTAGTCTTCTCCAAAATGACATTTTACCTCTCAATATTAATAATTGTAGAGCTAGTGATGTTCAAATTGTTTGTCGATTAATATATATATTTTTAGAATTCATTCAAATTTACTTCTCAGCAAGCCTTTTGCGAAGATGAATGTGAAGATTCACAATATATCCGGTATATTATTTTAATTATTTAAAATCTATTAATTTATAATTTATGTTAATAATAATGAATATATTTTTAGTTTACCGTTTTTGCAATCTTCATTGTTTGCTACTATTTTGGAAGATACTATAATTGAAATGCGGATATTAGGTAAATTAGAAATTTAAAAGTATATCTTATTTAGCTATAAATTTCACATTAAAGTCTTTTCTGTACTTGACCTTATCTTTTTTTTAGTTGAATGTAATAACGAAATGCGTATCACTAAGATAATGTCAGATATGGCTTTACTTTTATCCCTAAAGTATAGTATTGCCCAGCCAAAAGTAAAAGACGAATTGGACGATATAGACCCCAAAAAACTGGAATGTAATGAATACAAACTGAACAAACTTGACAAAGATAGGTGAAATTTATATTCATTAATAAACCATTTCAAACATGAAATATATAAATAAAAAATATCAATAATATATATTTTTTATTTTTACCTCTAATGTTTTTTTAGGAAACTAGTTCTTTCTACGTTTGTGTCTGCCTACAAAGATATGATAAAATATCGTAATTATAGACAATTACAGGCAACCGTAGACAATTTTGTCAACATCAATAGATATACAATTGAAATTTTTGAAGAAGAAGCAAAAAATAAAACGTAAGAGAATAAAATCTATAATTAAAGTGCATTACTATTACAATTTATATGAAGTAACACGATATTTTAATATAAGTTATAAACGAGAAATAATATATCCGCATCGCCCTCTACTTCTGCATTTTATTATAGTTATTAAAAGTGCGTTTAATATTTTGAATATTTAATCATATTATCTACAAAAAAATTTACTCTTATAGCGTACGCCGAGAACTTAATAGACAACTAAGACAGCAACGTAATCATATTAAGTCAGTGATTTATGACACTGATGCTACAATAGAAGAACTCCGAAGCAAATCCGAAGTTTGTATCATCAAGCTAAAATATACATAAAACGTACAAAACATTATAAAATTTATTTTCCTATTTAAGGATGCTACGTTGAACGCAGAAATTCGTAGTCGATACGTTGGCCAATGGCAAATATCTCGTTCTGAGCAACTTCATCAAACTATACAAGATAAAGAATCTATCCCGTCCGGTATCATCGAATACTTTAAACAAAGGGCGGATAGTGAACAAAGAGTACATTCGGAGATAGAAGTCCTAATTAATATTGCTATCAATGTTTAGTATTTTAATTTCTGCACTACATTTTTATAATAAAAATATGTGTTGTAACTCAATATATATATTTTTTTCAATTTTATTATTGCATTGGCAGGAAACTCTAGAAAAAGTAGATAAATGGATGACTAAATATGATAAAGATATGGAAGGTATTGACTTAAAAATACATGTTAAAAAGAATGATTATCAAAATACTCTTGATAAAAGAATTTATTTAGAAAATACGGTAAGATAATGTTTTGCGTAGCAATAAATTGTTATAGATTAAGAAACTTATTTCTATTTTACCTATTTGTCGTTTTCAGAAAGAAAATCACGATATATTAATAAAAGAGTGGATACTATTCAAAGAAGAACGTGAAAAGTTACGCCAATATAGAGAAAAAATGTTCAAGTCTGCTATAATAGTGCAAGCATGGTGGCGTGGAATATTAGTACGACGTCAATTAGGTCCTTATAAAGTATCAAAAAAGAAGGCTGCTAAGAAAAAATAGTAAAAATGCGCTTAATTTTATGTTGTATGAAATAAATTATTTTCTTCAGTCAAAACTTATATTACATTTAAGAAACATTTTTTAATTTACAGAATATAAAATGAAGGCATAATAACTTTCTTCATAGTTTGTAAAGTATCATATATAAACATCACAGCAAAAAATAGCATACCTATAAAAATATATAACAATAATAAATAAATAATATAATTTTAAATCACCTTCGAAAAGTCGTCCAAGACGATGTTAATTGCCGTTGCCTGTTCTTAGAAAAACTTTTGTCATTTCATTGATTTCAATGGGATACTAAAATTGATAAAAAATGCAAGCAATCTTTTTACAAATTTAGCAGCGAATATCTTACAGAATATAAAAAAATCAATCTAATAATAATAAAAGGGAACCGAGAATTGACCGACATTAACGTAAAGGCACATCACTATGCGTCTAAACGAAACGTCAGTTAACTCTAAGCTGTCACGTGACCGTTCTAACCAATCGCAGTGCCTCTTGAAATACACAAACCAATTTGATGATAAAACTGTAAATTAAGCTTAGAGTAGGGATGCCCGATGTTAGAAAAACATCGATGTTGACATTGATGTCAACATCGAAGCTGTAACATCGATGTTCGATAAAATTCGAAAGAACAACATCGATGTTGGCTAACATCGATGTTGTGAGCTAACATCGATGTTAGTTAACATCGATAGTTGCTAACATCGATGTTAGCTAACATCGATGTTTTGTTTTTTTTTTTCTTTTTTTTTATAAATTGGTAAACTTTAACTTTGAATAATTTTTAGAGGAGTGAAATTAGCAAAAAAAATATTAGACTTTTTTGTATATCGTTTAATTGCTTACAAGAATATATATTGGCTTTTACATCGATACTATTAGTTTAATCGCAACAAAGTTTCAAATGAAAAACACAAAATTCTCCTTGTTATTTATATGGGAAATCGAAAATCGTGATGAGACACCCCTTAGTATAAAAATTAAGAGCTGCACTTTTAGCATAGGAGTCCAGAGCAATATTTTTACTATAATTAAAAAAGATTTTTTTTTGGCTACTTCGAACTACGAACTTTGTAGTTACTAGTCTAGTCTGTGGTGAGTGCAGTGCTGTCAACCTAAAGACAAAGGATTTTTCCCGTAGTTTGGTAGAGTTCAGAAAATAATTTGGAACACATTATCGAAATACTGACATCAATGTTACGATGTTTTTATTAATGCAACATCGATGTTACGATGTT
Source organism: Heliconius himera (assembly GCA_021202915.1). Classification (NCBI taxonomy): domain Eukaryota; kingdom Metazoa; phylum Arthropoda; class Insecta; order Lepidoptera; family Nymphalidae; genus Heliconius; species Heliconius himera. The sequence goes on along the minus strand of JAJHJA010001117.1, from coordinate 15,037 downwards.
TTTATTAATGCAACATCGATGTTACGATGTTTTTATTAATGCAACATCGATGTTAAAACATCGATATTTTGTCTTCTAACATCGATGATCATCGAAAATCGATGATCATCGGGCATCCCTAGCTTAGAGTATTTTACACAATATTATGCTAAAAAAATATAGAGAGCAAAATAATTAAAAAGAGATTTAAATACAACAGCGTGAGTGAGTTTGCTAGTGACTTACAAAAAAAACGGTACTTTAGTGTTGCGGCGTTTGCCGATGCCCGATACGCTTCACTCGCGAGTAGTAAGCTATGCCATGCCATGTCAATTCGTTTATGGTATGCGGTTCTGCATAATTTGAGTGTGTAAAGTCGTTGTTTAATTGTGAACTCTAATAAATATAGGTGTTGTGAGAGTTTTGGTGACGGAAATTAAACAGAGAGAGGAGACAATGAAGACTAAAAGTGATAAAAATAAGAACGGCGATAGTGATCCGGAGGTAAGTTTTGTAATTTGTCATATTATCTTACAAACTTCTTATTGGTAGCTTAAGATATATTTTTTTATGTTAAACTTTTCTGAAATGAAATTAGTTTTTATAATATTGCGTTACATATTAAATAAGATTTAATTTTCCGCTTGATATTAGATATTGTTTTTGACAGTTGGCCTACAATTTATTTTTTTTCGATTTATCGAGGTCGTTATACGATAAAATAATGATAATCCATTTATTTTGTATATTATGTTGACAAATCATATGGTTTGCCACATTTTTCGTTTACCTACATAAATAGTATGCGCTCAACTAATACTTCCTAATATGTGCCATTATAAACAATGTTTATCTTAAATCATAATATAATGTGGAACAGTTTGTGACATGTGTTTTAAAATTAAATTAGTATAAAGATTTGTAACCTTCTTGGTACTCACTTAAAGAAAACCTGCTATAAAGAGTAGGGATGTTGTTACATCACAATGTTGATAAGCATAAACATTTTTAGTGATAATAAGACCCCTGTAGTGGTTACAAAAAGTAATTTTATTTATTACTTAATTTGAAGATCTGAAAATTGTAATGCTAAGATTAAATTTTAATACAAAGCTGAAAAGAGTTTCAACTCTGGCAAAGATGAAGACGAGAGCTAATCTTATATAAAACATGTAATTTCAACACAAAAACAATTACATTGTATTTGTAATATTCTGTAGTACAACAGTAACTAAAATATAGAATTAATATTGAAACTAAATTAATTTCAGTGTGATTACTTCTAAGACATGACACATATACATACAATATGTAGACCACTTCAGACAACACATATATGTATATTCGGAAAAAAAAATGTTTTTAACCTTTTGTACAAACTACCTACCTATGCCAGAATTTTAAAATGTGTTTGTAGTCATTATTATTAGTATTATTATTATTAGTATAATATAACATTTGTTATATTTAAATAAAAAATAATAAACCATTATTATTTTACTGAATTTGAGGTTAATATTGTTTTTAGTGCTGTGACCCAATTACCTGGATTATTTATTTTTGATTTTGAATAATTAAATATCAACATAATCAAATAAGATTATTAGTAGAATAAAATGTTTGGTTTGTTAAGAAACTACATAGAAGAGAAAAAAAACTCCATAGCATTTCCTGGTTTCACCAGCCAAGTGCCCAACATGTTGCATTGTTGTGATCTTGGAGCAGTAACTCAGACTTGCAACCCAATAGTTGGCCTAAAAAAAAATTAAATAAAATCAGCTTCATGCTATTTCCCACAAACAGCAGGGGTAGGCAGAGGGAACCTAGTGTTAAGACTCCATTCCCCACATTCCGCCAAGTTCAGTAGGCATTGTGTGTTGGGTGGCAGAACTCAACACATATCTTCCACACTTGTACTTACCAGAAAGAGAAAATAAAGATAATTTATTCCCCTGAATGGAAATTCAACTCACAGCCACTTAGTTCACTGTCAGCGACAGATCCACCCACAGTGCTATTATTTGCTCAACTTTTGATCTCACTAATGCTGCTTCTGAAATTCTTTCTATAAAATAATTTATGATAACTTTGAACAGGTTGAGAACATGCTAGGGAAACTAAACCTTTGTATTTATGCACATGTTTGTTGTTTTTAGTAAGATTTTTTTTAGTATTATGCTGTATCCGTACACAGAAGAGTAGGGATAGGGAACCTCATGTTAAGTCACTCTGTACCCCATACTGAAGGCATTACATCTTGAGTGGCAGAACTCGATGCCATGCTTTGCTTTGAGGGAAGAACGGAAATATTATTCATTTCCTTAACTGGGAATTGGCCCCACAACCTGCACGTTTGCAGTCACACTTTGTGTCCCTGTGCCACAGCTGACTCAAATTTTACTTTATCTATTTATATCATCTACTTTATCATTGCCGATATTAAATGCCCTTAGTTATCCAGATAATCACAAATCTATATAAAATGATACTACAAGTTTGGAGTATGAAGCAAAACTGATTATATTATATTTTCTTAATACCCACAATACAATTGTTAAACATCAATGTCAATTTAGGTATACAATTTTACTTACATAATTAATGTATAACACTATATAAGTGAGATAATTTTACTGTTTTACATTTATCAACCATAATTTGACTATTCTGTTTTATATGAAAGTATAAACTAAATATAATTATTAACAAAGTGTAATTGTGTTCACTCTAGTTTTAAATAATGCCAGCAGTATCTGATCATCAGATCTGGTTTGGTTCTTCAATTGTGGCGTTCTGAGCGTGTCAGTTGAGTACATAACAGTTCACCAATGCCATGTTGTATGAAGAAGACGACAAAGGAGGTTATACGGCAATAAAGAGATAATCTAATATTACTCATATTTGATTCAAATAACCAAAAATAATAAAAAAAAGTATTACATTAATTTGTAATATACTAATTGAGTCCACCTCTAGTACTTATAATAATCAAGATTCTATCACTTTGATTTACCTTTTTTATTAATTTTTGTGTTAATCACATTGTCGGTGTCAGTGTACGAGCTTCTAAATGCTAAAAGGCGTTATTTACAGTAAAAATTGCCTTGGAGCAATGTGAATACCTTAAAAGGTAGTAAATTGTAATTTATCATTTTCACAACAATTTTTTTTTGTAAAAATTGCAGTTGTATGATCCTTTTCAAAGTCCAGGTTGTTTATTTGAACTCAATAATCTTAGGAACTACTGCTTCAAATTATTATTTTTTAATTTGGATAGTCTATTTATCAAATAGTATGTGTTAATTGTGTCATGGTGGCAAAGACAAGTGTTACAAGTTTGAATATCTATTATGATAAGAGGCCGGTCGTGGCACATAGGCACAAAGTGTGACTGTAAAATCGACTGGTTGTGGGTTTGATTCCCACTCGAGGAATTGAAATATTTATTTATATTTTCATTTTCATGTCTTCGCTCTGGTGTCGAGGCAAAATGCAGCATTGAGTTCTACTGCTTAGCACGCAACAGCGGAATGTGGGAAACGGAGTGTCTTAACATTAAGTTCCCTCTGCCTACCCTGTTGTGTGCGGGATACAGCGTGAAGCTGATTATTAATCTTAATTAAGTTTTAATATGGTTTTATTCGTTTCTTCACCAATATCTATCTATTAATGTAAGAAAATCGTGTGTGAATGCTAGTTTGACCTACTTTTAGCTGTTTAATTCGCTTGAAAATTTACACAGACTCAATAAAAAGCAATATTTAATTTAATCATGTTTCTTTTAGTTTATTTTTTTAATTAACATTCAAATTTGAATAGTGTTTCTTATGGCAATTATTGTTATTTAATTACTTAAGTACAATATAATATAAAAAGATTTAGTATTATTCAGTAAGATTTAGTATTATTAGAGGCCAGTCGTGGAGCAGCGGCACAAAGTGTGACTGTAAATCGACTGGTTGCGGGTTCGATCCCCACTTGAGCAGATGAAATATTTACTTAAATTTATATTTCCATTTCTTCGCTCTGGTGTCGCGCGGCCTAGAAGTCCGCCACTCAACACGCAATGCCTCCAGAATTCGGCAGAAAGTGTGGCACGGAGTGTCTTAACACTAGGTTCCCTCTGCCTATCCTGCTGTGTGCGGGATACAGAGTGAAGCTGATAGTATTATTCAATATTGTAATATAACGATTTTCTATTTTTTTTTATCAAATCAGAAATTCAGCATCAAATTAAATGTGTTAGTTTACCTGAGTTGTGTTTTTGTGGAATGTCTTTATATAATCGACCTTATGTCTCGGAAACAGAGTTCTGCATTACAGCTAGTGTCAATATTGTAATTAAGCTTACTATTGCGAGTGCCGCACTGCCATCCAATTGTACAAATCAAATCAAGCCATTATATCTCCTTCCCTAAACACAATAAAGTCTAATATGGCGTGATGTGATTTGAATAATATGTTGTTATAAATGTTGTTATTTACATGGATTTGGCACCGCTCTCTATTCAATACACACAGTTTGTATACGCGCGCTACGAACACCGGGCGGTGTTTGTACTGTGTAACGTGGTTTTTTTTTTTCAAGTTTTTACGCAATTTCCATTCGAAACCCGGTTTTTTTGGTTGTGACAGGTGATTTCACCTTTTTGTGTAATGGTTGCGAAGGTTTTGTTTGTTTTTTTTTTGTAATTTTTGGCAAACGTCTGGAATTCCGTTTTTTTTTATGTTGTGGTAAACACAAAATTTATAAATAACTCTTTGGAAATTGCTCAAGCCTTTGAAACGACGTCATCGTCAGTAAATATAAAAAAAATACATTGTTTTTGGTTTCTATTAGGAAATAGGTACCTAATTAATAGATTGTTTACTTATTTCTTTGCGAAAGGCCATGTTTGTTGTTATGTTCGATAAGTGCGTCGTAAATATTTAAACGTTGATAGAAGTAAGTTTTTGTTATCAAGGCTTTATTTCTTGAACAAATAAACTGAATTTCTTTTGTTTATCTCCACATTTTCTTTTAGATTGATATAGAAGATCTAGTGTTACTTAAATTTTAAAATATAATCATTTTCTGGAGTAGATTTAGAATTTGTGACCATATCGTATATGCTAGACTGTTAAACTACAATGGCGTCAACTGACCTTTTAAGTTTAAAGATGTATTCGTTGTCTACGTAAAATTAGAACATAATGATGATAAATATTTAATAATATAAAATTATAAAAATGTTTAGTGTGTTTTTTAATCTGATATGGGAAACGCTGTAAGCATAAATTTTTGTTTATAAATAAAGTAAATCGATCCCATTTTTTTTTCTTTTTCTAATACTGACATTATGGATTAAAATACATTTTGAGGCTATTGTGGCGCAGCAACACAAGCATGTGGCTATAATGCGATGGTTTGATTCCCACTCGGGGCAATAAATTATTATTTTTTATATTTTCATTTCTTCGTTCTGGTACCAAGGCGAAAGCGCCGCGTTTCACCGTCCAACACGCAATCCCTCGAAAATTTGGAGAAAAATGAAGAACGGAGTGTCTTAGCACTAAGTTGACTCCGCCTACCCTGCCTACATGCGGGATACAGCGTGAACACATCGTAATAAAATAAAGTCTTAAAGCAAAATAACACGTTTCTGCCGTATTAACTCTAGTGTCTTACAGCTGTCAATTTTACATATTACGTGAGAAACCTGTATGAAAGTAGTGAATTATCACTTGATTATTTTAATATGAAGTAAAAGGTGTTATGAAACCGTTACAATTTAAAGTAATACATTTTTGCGGGTTTTTTTTATGATTCTATAATTTGAACATGTTAATTGCCTATAATTAGACAGATATTTTTCTGATTCTTAAATTATAATTTCCTGTTCGAGATATTAAATATATTATTTCAATATAATAGTAGCTATATAAAAGCAAATATTTCCTACTTTTATATTTACTTTGTATGTATGTATGTCTGTTTACATTTCCAATACAGCCGTAACCACTAAACAGATTCTTTTTATGCGGTTTACTACGGTGACTTTATTTTCCTGTACACATTTTATCCTCGTATCAGTCTGCGTTACATACTACAAACTACATTAATAAAAATGCGTATTTTTAGAAACATATTTCCTGAACATTTGTTATATATATTTCTCGTCATTATTTCTATATTGCCACCAATATTGGACACAAATATAATATGAATTATAAGATTGTAGTCATTTTACATAGGTTACATGTAAATGTTTTATGTAAAGAAATTAAAAAATAAAAATCAGCTTCACGCTGTATCCCGCACACAGCAGGGTAGGCAGAGGGAACCTAGTGTTAAGACACTCCGTTCCCCACTTTCTGCCGAATTCTGGAGGCATTGCGTGTTGAATGGCAGAACTGAACGCCGCCGGTAAAGAAATAGTTTTTATTTATTTTTTACATTTCTACAGTGTTATTACTACACTTCTAAAAATGTATCGATTTAACTTTTCCATTTTTCAGTTCACCAATCTATTGGATCAAACACAGTCGCCGTAAACAAGAACGCGCCTGTTGTTCTTGTTAGGCTTGTTTGTAAATCAATACCAAATAAAGGGCGAGATACAGAGTTTTTCTGTAATCCTATTTTAGATATAGGAAACTTAATATGTTTATTTATTTTTTTTAATATGTTTAAACGTATATAAAAGTAACTGTAAATATATTATATAATATGAAATATATTATATAAATGGAAAATGGAGCTTATTTGTATTGATATAGAAATAAATATTACGATTTTGTTTCATTCGATTCAAAGAAAATAATAAAATAAAAAAAAACCACAATCGTTTTAAGTTAAACACTCATAGGTTTATCCACAAAAAAAAAAAATACTTTTGTGAAAAATAAGACATTTTAATTTAACAATATTACTGTCTTGACACTTGTATATCTCCTTATCAGAAGAAAAATATTTTAATTTTAAAAGAACAAATATGATATATATATATATATGTATATAAATATTTGTTGTTTTAAAATTAAAATATATAGAACGAATATAAGAAGACGTATCTTATGTATCTGAAGATGGTAACTCCATTATGTTTACTTTTGTTGTTCACTGACCGTTCATAATTGGTCGTAGCAAGAATTCTATAGTGTTTCAGGCGTATGTAGGTATATAATTGATGAGTAAGTGAGAAAATAAAAGAAAAGGCTAAGATTTTTTAGACTGCCCCATGGACCATTGTCACAAGGAAAGATCCTGATTGACAAATAAATTGATTTTATTTCCTTTTTCTACTTGTGTTTTTCTATAATTTCTATTAGGCCAGTCGTGGCGCAGGTGCATAAGTGTGTGTGATTAAACGCGACTGGTTGTGGGATCGATCTCTACTCGAAGATATTAAATATTTAATATTTTCATGTTCTGGTGTCGATGCAAAGCGCGGCGTTGTGTACCGCCATTCTACACGCAATACCTACAGAATTCGGTGGAAACCTTAACACTAGGTTCCCTCTGCCTGCTCTGCTGTGTGCGAGATAGGGGCCGTTCAAGTATTACGTAAGCAGTTTTTTTGCAATTATTGACCCCCCCCTCCCCTATGTCATCAAAAATAAGCAATCCTCTTACCCCCTCCCCCGATGCTTACGTAAGCATTGGTATATAATTTTTTTAAGGTATTTTTATTGATATTTTATTTGTATCTACATATGTATATAAAAGGACATGTTCCCACTGCCGCTGATTGTAGAAACGTGAAATTTGAACAGATTTATATTTTCGAATTTTGGAAATCTACTAAGAAGGGAATAGGGATTTGAAATATTTTAACCCTAAAGGGATGAAATAGGGGTTGAAAGTTTGTATGGAAAACAATTGAAATCAGCACCGAATTTTATAAAAAAAAATAAGTTCAGACTCTTAAAAATATTTCATTCAACACGTGTTTCGTGGTTTATTTTAATTCACCCCCTAAAGGTGCCAATAAGAGGTTGATAGTTTGTATGGAAAAATCCTTAAATCACCACAGATTTTTATAAAATTTGAAATTTAGACTCTTGACAATGTGCCATTCCCGCTAAATAGATATAATAAACTTATATATTATATTATAAAACTAATAGTTGTATCGTCTACCATACATACGTCTACCAAATATAGCCATAATATGTATGAAAAAATAAATAACTTCTGCTTACGTAATTACTAGCTAGACCCCCCCACCCCCCATGTCATCAAAAATAAGCAAATCCAAGACCCCCCCGCCCCCCTACAGCGCTTACGTAATACTTGAACGGCCCCATACAGCGCGAAGCTAATTTATTTTTATATTTTCCAAACTAATATATATAACCAAAACAAGAGAATTATCTGTAAGATCTGTACAAATATATGATATTTGCCGTGTAGGGTTTATATTATAACATAACGCTGTCTGTATCTACTCATGTTATAGACCCTGTTGTAATAACCGTGAAAAAAAAATATTGCTTATATCACAGCTACATCTGTGTTATATCCTATAACACTTGTACGGAAGCATAGGGATGTCCATATGTTAGTTGTTTAATAGAAAAAAAAAATAAAAATAAAAAATGTGTCACATTCTCAATTCTTTATCTAAAACTAAATCAATTTTTTTTCATATATTATATTAGCAATAAAAGCCTTCGCCTCAATTTATATAATATCGTGTATCTATATAAACTTACATACAGCTTTCACTTGTTTGACTTGAAAAGTGACGTGTTGAATAATGTAACAATCTTCCATATATAGAAAAAGAAATGATCTCCAACTAAAAAATATCGTTGGCAGTAGTAGTAGCGCATCACTACTTGCTTTCACTGTAACGTGGGCGGGTTTCAATGGCGTTGCTGCGTATGCGCAGTTCAGGTCATCTGCTCTATTTTGAGCTTACGTTTTTAGATACTTGCATTATTTGTCTTAAATGGCGACCCGCTTGCGGCTTCGCCCGCTTGAACTACATCATTATTTATTTACTGATCGGCATTGCATGCATCTAATGATAATGTAATTTTAAAAACAATATCGAAAAGTAAGATTTTAGACAATGTAATAAAATTGTATTAATTTATTTAATTAAGACAAAGATCATGTCTAACGTCCATGTCACACCCATGCCGGTCGTTGTTGAAGGCGTACCTCTGGAAGTTGTTGACGAGTACATTTACCTGGGACAAGTGATCCGAATGGGTAAGTCCAACTTTCAGAGAGAGGTCACTCGTAGAATCCAACTCGGCTGGGCAGCGTTTGGGAAACTACAAAAGATCTTCTCGTCTAGTATCCCTCAGTGCTTAAAGTCAAAAATTTTCAACCAGTGTGTGTTGCCAGTGTTGACTTATGGCGCTGAGACGTGGTCCTTCACCGCAAGCCTTATCCACAGGCTCAAAGTCACTCAGCGAGCGATGGAGAGAGCTATGCTTGGTATTTCTCTACGCGACAGAATTCGAAACGATGAAATCCGTAGACGAACGCAGGTTACCGACATAGCTCTCAAAATCTGCAAGCTGAAGTGGCAATGGGCAGGCCATATTGTCAGGAGGACTGACGACCGATGGGGAAGAAAGGTCCTCGAATGGCGACCACGTCTCGGCAAAAGGAGTACAGGCCGTCCTCCAGCCAGGTGGACCGACGACTTAAGGAAGACAGCGGGCATCCGCTGGATTCAGAGGGCACAGGACCGGGCGGAGTGGCGAGCATTAGGGGAGGCCTATGTCCAGCAGTGGACTTCGAAAGGCTGATGGATGGATGGAATAAAATTGTTATTTATAGCAATTTTGACGAACAACATTCTTTAAATACTTTTTTATTTATACACCGATTGAAATAAAACAAACACTAAATGTTAGGGGGAGCTTGCCAAAATACTAATAGTTAAAACGGAAAAATATATGTGAATAAGACAAAGGTTCTGATTTTTGAAAGAGATGAAGAAAGGACGGAATGTAAGATTAGTGTAAATAGTAAGATATTAGAACAAGTGAATGAAGTGGTATACTTGGGAAGTATGTTCAGTAGAGATGGAAGATACGAGATGGATGTGGAAAGGCGTATTGCTGCCGGTAACAAGGTTAACGGAGCCTTAGCTGCATTGATGAGACGGCGAAACGTCAGCACAGCTGCGCGTCTGGCCGTACACAATGCAGTTTTGGTACCGACTCTGTTATACGGCAGCGAAACGTGGGTATTACAGAAGAAGAATGAAAGAAAGATGAATGCTGTGGAGATGCGATCTCTTCGTAGGATATGCGGAGTCAGCTTAGCTGATCGAATCCGCAATGAAGAGATACACAGAATGGCAGGTACTAGCGAGGACGTCACGGTGAGAATGAAGAAGAACGTGCTCAGCTGGTTTGGGCACGTCGAACGAATGAGTGATGAAAGAATGGCAAAAAAGATTTATGATGGAAAAGTGAGCGGTAAGAGAGGTAGGGGGAGACCTCGGTTGACCTTCGAAAACACAGTATCAAAGATACTGGAGGAAGGTCACGTAAAAAGCATGAGGACCCCCTGAAGGGCATGTATGAAGAGGTTGATGACAGTGGACGAGGCGAAAGAGGTATGTAGAGACCGTAGCGTTTGGCGCTCCGTTCTCTCTGACTACCCCGCAAGGGATAAAGCGTGAAGCTAAGTTAAGTTAAGTTAAAACGGAAAATGGAATAAACTGTTTCTGAGATTAGCATAAATAAATGCACAGACAAACTGACAAATAGACAAAATAATTGTTTTGAGTTCTAATACGTTAATAAATGCCACCAATAACATTTTTCTTTTACCTTAAATGTATAGATAGACACTGATCCATTACGATTTTATTATAAGTATAGATTAAAAAGATAATTAATGTGTATATTTGCTTGTAATACAAAAAAAAAACTATTTTTACTTTTTTCATAATCTATATTTATAATAAAAATTCCAAGGTCTTATTCTAAAATAGAGGCATCTAAATATAATTTCTTGCTTATCACAAGACTGCAATCTGCGTGCTCGTATAGTATAGTAGTCGCATATCAAATCCGAGTACTAGTAAAGATTTGAATAGGTGTTATCGTACAGTAATTTAATTGAGAATAAAATAACCCAATAGAAGGCTACGCACCTCTCAAAAGAGGCCGATAATATAAATATATTTTGTAGAATGAAAAGTAGAATAATAGAGAACGGTAGAACTAGCAATAATGTTAAGTAATAATAATCAGCTTCACGCTGTATCCCGCTAGTAGCTCCCCATTTTTTTGGAGCACAATTTTGGATCATTGCGTGTTGAGTGGCGGAACTCAACGCCGCGCTTCGCTTCGACACCAGAGCGAAGAAATGAAATAATTCTTCGAGTGGGAATCGAACTCACAACCTATCGCGTTTACAGTCATACGCCTGTGGCAGTAAGATTAAAGATAAATTGTGCAAATACTCAATTCCTTTGTACCGCACAAATTCCATAGTAAATATCAGGTCGTTCGAAATCGCCGTTTTGATGCTTTATAATTTTAGCAAATTTTTAGCGGCAATGATGTCAGTTCTAGTTTTTACGTTGTAAATAACTGAGATAATCTTGGTTTGTTAAATCAAACCGCTAACAAGTTAAGCTTCATATCTAATATTAGTTTATTTTATGAGTTTTTTTTACGACAGGTAAACCGGTATGTAACAGAGTTTAATATTATAAAGCTATAATTTTTTCTTATTTTTTTATAATTTATTCCTTTCTATTTAAAGATTTTTATGTTTTTTATATATAAAACACTATGATATTATACAGTCAGTGTCTTGAAATCTCTAACCACTTTAATTAACATTTGTCTTTATGATAATAATAAAAAGCCTAACATGTGGTATGTTAGGCTGAACTCTTGGATTTTTATGATTCCATTGTTGTTCTTTCTCCTATCTCTTAATGAATTAGTAAAATGAACAAACTAAGATCACAAAGTTCTTGAATGTAGGGTATTTGTAAAAATGTCATTTTCCATTTAAAATTAAAGCGGATGCCTGCATTCTCTGTTAAATAAACTAAGGTGACGTTTCTAACCATCTCACATTCTAATTTTATATGATAGTATCGCAATTTTTAGTATCAACCGAAATATCCTGTAGACTGTGCGTCTATTCTATACAGCTTTATTAAAATATAATTGCAGAAAAGCGCTGGAGCGACGCAAGCGAGTTAATCTTGTGTTATCTCATGTATAACGTTAACCATGTAGTACCAAGTAACCAAGTGTTGATAGAATTTGCTAAGTTATGACCATATTTTTATTGATTTCGTGTGTTTGTGCTAATAAGTGATAGTGGTGAAAAAGTGAAGGATTTTTTTTTACAAAAAAAAAAATACCTACAAGATGCTAGCCTCCGCCGCTTCGGCTAGTCTCACTCGCCATTCCTTGTCCACGATGTTCCAGAAACGGCGTTCTGTCGACAGACCGCTTATTATGGTGAGTTAAGTATGTGTGGATTAAATTTTAAAATTATATTAAATATATGCACACGTTTTATTTAATTTTATTTGTTGCTACAATAAAGATAACATTTCATGATAATATCGTTAAGTTTAACTAACTATCTCGTTAACTAAATAGCGACATAAAACTAATAATAATTTGGAATAGGTACGTAAGATGTTATCAACTTCTATTTATTATATTTGAAATTATTAAAAGTTGTTTAACCAAAGTTTTAGTTTTGTTTTTACAAAGGAGATTCGATTATGCGGCCCTCAATGTTACGCTTTCAGGATTATCCGGACTACCAACCGAGTACATGTTCATGTATATGTTAATTAAGAAATAAATTACAAAAATATTTATATACCAACTTTCGTATATAAAAAAATCAGCTTCATGCTGTCTCCCGCAAACAGCAGGGTAGACAGAGGGAACCTCGTATTAAGACACTCCGTTCCCGATTTTCCGCCGAATTTTGGAAGCATTGCGTGTTGAGTGGCAGAACTCAACGCCGCTCTTTGCCTCGACACCAGAGCGAAGAAATTTCCTCAAGTGGGGATCGAACCCACAACCGTCGCGTTAAAGTCACACCCTTGTGCCCCTGGGCCACAACAGGCTTATAATTTTTTAATTATGTATATATATTTTTTTCAATTGTCTTCATGTATGAAACATTCGATTATCCGGATATACGTTTATATATTTCTACTTCAGATGTATGAAAATGACAGCTGTATGTATTCATTAAATGTATATTTTTTAACAAGTGATGACGTCATACTTTCTTAACTTTACACTTTTTTCTCATCCATATGAATTGTACTAACAAACAAAAATGATATGCGGTGTTGAGCTCCAGTACTCAACGCTCAATGCCTCAATAATTCGGCGGGTGAGGTGAAGTGAATGGGGACTGGAAATGTTTTAAAGGTTCCCAGATTCCCTCTGTCTACTGAAGCTAAAAAAGATATAGTAATATAATACAAGCTACAATGTGTACGTTTTACTTATATTAATTTCGTATTGTATTGAAAACAAGCACAATATCGACTTACGTACACCGCAAACGTCCTTCACACATTAGCAACAGCCATTACAGTCGTTTCTTAGCATCCTTAAATATGATTTACATATGCGAGTTACTATTATTATTTGTATAGAGCAATTCCTCTTCTGTCTTATCTACTATTATTGAAACACATAAGTTGCTAAAAGTCAGTTTGTGTTTATTAACTAGAATCAGCCTTGTATATAATAGCTTACTAAAATTAATTTATTTTAATGTATAATATACTCTTCTTATTATTGAAAAAAAAAATCTTTAGAGATTCCATTCCATATTATATTTTAAATTCTTTTTAACAAAATTAATTTCACTTCATGCGAAATGGTCATTGGCTCCTCTGACAAAATTTAATGTTTTTATTTTAAAATTGGTGAAAATATACCTGACTGTACATTATGTAGAGATAAATAACTTTTTGTTTTTTAGTTCAACACAGGGTTCCAAGCCTTGCAGGGTAAGCAGAGGAACCCTGAGAACCTAGTGTTAAGACACTTCGTTCCATAAATTACTTTTGTCCCTTCCATAAGTCATATACTTTTGAGAATTCCCATCCATATTTATTACCTATATGCATAATAAATATTATTGATCATAAATAAACAAATAAGTTTGTTTGTTTTACATTTAAATGATTGATTTAAAGTAAATCTTAACCGTTTAAAATGTGACCCACTCGTGGCTATACTGTGAATCCTAGAAACGGGAAACGTAACTGTCCATTGGCCAGAACGTATAATTATGCGCGACCAACTTTACAAGTTCATGGTATTTAATAAAAAAATAAAATATAATATTCTATTTCCTTATTTACTGGTTGTGGGTTCGATCCCCACTCGAGGAGATGAAATATTTACTTAAATTTATATTTCCATTTCTTTGCTCGTGTCGAGGCTAAGCGCGGCGTTGAGTTCTGCCACTCCCCTCTGCCTACCCTGCTGTGTGCGGGATACAGTGTGAAGCTTATTTTTTTTATTTCCTTATTTAGTGAGGCCAGCCGTGGTGTAGGGGCACAAGTTTGTGACTGTAAACGCTATTGGTTGTGGGTTCAATTCCCACTCGAGGAAGGACTCGATTATGCGGCCGATAACCGAGTACATGTTAATGTACCTATATAAAATAAATAAATCAAATCAAAATAAATCAGCTTCACGCTGTAAATATCACTGTGCCAATGTGCAATAAAGTCACGCCCTTGTGCCCCTGGGCCACAACAGGCTTATATATTTTTTTAATTATGTATCTATGTTGTGGGTTCAATTCCCACTCGAGGAAATAATAGATTTATTTAAATGTGTATTTTCATTTCTTCGCTCTCGTTTCAAGGCATTGAATTCTGCCACTAAACACGTTTGCCTCCAGATATGGGAAACGGAGTGTCTTAACACTAGGCTCCCTCCGCCTACCCTGCTGTGCGCGGGATACAGCGTGAAGCTGATTGTATGTTTTATTTCCTTATTATATATTATAAAGTGATTTTTGAATTATGCTGTATGCTAACACATTGCATTTACACAACTTTCTAAACAGAAATAAATTTTA